>JAMDHS010000130.1:0-40021 GCA_029717555.1 Peribolospora baueri
AAAAAAAAAAAAAAAAAAAAAAAAAAAAAAAAAGGTTTGTATTGAGCATGCTGGATGACATCGGACGCGTGATGCGTGGCCCAGCTGGTGAATCATTGTCGACTTGTGAGCGCCGGTGACATCACGCTTTCCGACTGATCACAGACCTCCCCTTACAGCGGGCGGCCAAATCACTTTAAATGTCTGAGAGACAGGACATGACGGAGTGTGAAGAGCGCGTCTCGCCTCGCCTGGCCTTCCCGTCTTAAGGTCCCCCGCATCATTAGTTGCGAATCGATCGAATCCGAGAGAAGGTATGGCCCGTAGAGGTTCGAGGATTGGCTGTATACAGACTGCAGAGGAAGCCTCAGAGTCATGCAAAAACAAGGTCGAGGCAAGTCCAACCTACAAGCTTACTGCACGAAATGGCAGGGAGGCTTGATTGACCGACCGGGTCTCCGTGGCTGTTAACTCACCATTCTCGCTAAGAGGCTGCGTGTCACTCACGCTGATGGGTGTCTAAGAATAGTTATCAAAGGGGGAACGAATCTCCCTCCTGCACGAGCCTCTGGATGGCAGCTTGCGGGTATCCACTGCGAGGTTGGAGCACCCGTCGAAAGGGATTACAGGCAGCGGCCCCTAGTCGCCACCGTGCATAGATCCCTGCCGTATGAGCGCATCAAGAACTGCATTCGGAACTGCATTCGCGAATATTTCATGCTGGAGCCCATCGAGTGCGGTCTGGGAGGCTTCCGGTGTCTGCCCTTCCGGCAGTCTGCAGCGAAGGGGACCTCTCGCATTTCCAAAGGACACGTCCTCGCTAAATGACACTTTGGCCTGTGATACGGGAAGAGCAGGTCAGAAAGACATAACAGTAGACATGCGCCCAGGACTGAGAAAGCCTTGCTAAGCGGAGGCTTGCATTCTCGATGGCATTCTTGAGGAATACGCGCCGAGACTCTGGCTTTTGATTGTACTCTGCAAGTGGTCCGCCGAGCACGACTTGTTGGCCCGCCAGTCAGAAGACGTCGTTGATGCCAATAGCGAACCCCAGGAAGGCCGCTGCACGTTGAAGGACGGCCGGTCCACATGGGCGAGCATCAAACGATCCGACTAGAAATCAAAGTGTTCGGCGGCGGAGGGCGGCCAGCCAGAAGTGCCAGGCCCTTGAAGACACGCTTGCACCGTAGCGACTAGGCTACCGATTGGTGAAAGAAGTACAAGAGCTGCACCACAGTGGTTATCCTGTTTTGACACCGGTCACCAGCCAACACGTAATCGTAGTATCGTCTTGCAGAGTGTAGACCAGGCATTAAACTACGTCTCCAAGAACAGCCTCAAGGAACTATGGTCCTTTAGGCCAGGTCGCTTTGACGTCCGGTACGCCTGACGGCCACGCAAGTATCTGGACATGGCGTGAGGATGGTTGAAAGCTCGCCATGCGCGTCGGTTTGATGGAGGGGATGAAGAAAGAGAGGTCAGTCCCTGTCCGTCCTTCCATCGATCGCTGGCGGTGTCGAGAGCACACGAGTTTCAGACCTAGGCTTGCCAAATCGAGGCGGTTGCTGCGGCGGGTGCTGTCGAGGTCAGCGCGGGGATCGACGTCCACCGCTCTGCCTCCAGCGCAAAGAAGCTCCTGCGAGCGCAAGCCGTAAGGGCACGGCGGTGTCCTCCAAGCGCGCTACGCAACCCAGTTCGGGCGAGCAAGGGTGGAGCGATTGTGCCCGTCCGTTTCGGGCTCGGTGTAGATGGACTCGCGCTAGATCGGGGGTGCTGCATGCCCTAAATAGGGTAAAACGGAACATCATCATGAAAAGGGTGTTCTTGTCCTGTTTGATGATGAGCGTTCGAATCTGCTCCTGAGGGACTATCTTAGCGCTCCGCATCCATCGTCTTCGAGTCTGAGCTCAGCATGGGTGGGTAGCCATTGTACGACGACACTTGGTCCTACGTCCGACCGCGGGATAACAGCTTTGGTCGCGCCTGTGCCTGCAGGACGGGAAAGGATGCCGTCGGGCGGACCATGTGGTGTGGGCTCGCCGCAACGACGCCAACTACGGCACATCTATCTATCTCTCTTCCGTTCTCCTTGTCCGTGTGGCGGGTGTGTCGGCCTGTATCTCCATTTTGCTGGGGCAAGGGCAACCTGCTGCTCGCGTCTCCACACCGCGGCGGGGCAGTAAACTAATAAGGCTTCTTTCTCTTCTCCCCCTCTTTCTGCCGTGCGCGTCAGGACAATTCCTGCAACGCACTTACTTCCCTGCCGAACTAGAGCGATTATTGGCGGGGTAGCGACCAGTGCGGTGATTAAGTATTGTATTTTTTTTTTTTATTTTTTCATCCCTCTCGCCGTCTTGCAATTTCGGGCTGGCACCATCGATCGCTGCGGCCGGTGTCCGACGCCGCCCTGCCCTTGCCTGCTGCGAGTGCCGCCGCGCCGAGGAGGCCGTGCCTTGTGCGACCTTCGGCTCGGCCCACGTCCCACCATCCGCCCCGTCCCCCCTTGCCCCTCTCCGTCCTCTTCCTATCTATCATCATCCATCCCCTTGCTCTTTCCTCCCCGCTCACCACCACCTCTCTCTCCGTCGTCGCCCCTCCTCCCGCTCTCACATGTCTCCCATCTGATTCCCTCTTCCCAGTCCTCCTCACCCGGACCGGACCCGACCATCGTCACCTTACCCTCTCTGGTAGCGGGCCTCGCCGACGACAAGCCGCAACCAGCCACGCCTTTTCCCTCCTGTCACCCCTTCCTCTCCAGTTGTCTTCTTCCTCCTCGCCCCGGGCCGTAGCCATCATCGCCTGTCGCATTCCTGCACATACGTTGCCAGCCGTTCGTTTCGTTTTCATTCGTCGCACTCTAGTGGGGATTTAGCCAAGGCTCGGTAGGGCCGGAACGGACTGGACTGGACTGAACTGGATTGGACATCGATCGATTCGTTCGGGCATCCAGTCGAACGCGTAGCGACCGTCTCAAACACCTCGCTCCGCCCATCATGTCTTCGTCCCCAGCAGCCGCACACGTCCTGGACCCCGGGCCGAGCGACGCCGCCGCGCTGGACGACTCTACCGTTCGACGCGCCACACCTTCTCCACCCGAGCCCGCCCTCTTCTCGCCCACCCGCCCCACAGCGAGCCCGACAGACACAAAGCCCCCCATCTTACCCTCTTTCAGCTTCTTCCACGGTGGCTCTTCCTCCCCGCTCCCAACGCCCACGTTCTCCACGACGCGGACAGGTCGCGGCGTCTTGCCAGAGGGCAGGTTCCCTGACACGCGGACCTTCGGAGCGAAAGCGCCCACCGGCGGTCATTCGCCGAGGAACGCACCGGCGCCATTGAGTGGGAACAAGTCGGAGTATGGGCGATCGCGCCGAGGGACGCGGTCGGGCGAGGAGGACCCGCCTCAGTCTCCGAACAGCTACGAAGGCTACGGCACCGTCTCGCCTGCCACGCCATATCACCCGTTCACCTTCTCCGAGTACGAAAGCGCGCGCTCGCCGGCGTCTTACGCCGCGTCTCCCTCCTCTGCCTCATCTCTCACCAACTCCGAGGGCAAGTCCTTCCATCTTCAGCCCGTGCCCGGCCTGGCCGCCTTGCGCTCCTCACCGAGCTCCGAGGTACTTCGACCCAACTTCTCCGCCAGCGGAACGTCTGAGCCGGCCTCACTGCATAGGCAGTCTTCTTTCTCGAGACCCAAGCCCGCGCGCAAGTCGGGCAAGAGCCCGTATAAGGGGGCTGATTCTCAGCACCGTTCACCACTCGTTGACGGCGTCCACGCGGCGGGAGGCTCGAGCGCTTCTCCGGAGTATTCCCCAGGTGGTGAAGCAAGTCCGGACCGGGACGAGGGTTCCTCGCCGCCGTCTTCACGACGTCCGGACGTGTCCTCTGCGCCGATACGACGGCGTTCGAGCATCTCTAAGCAGGCGCAGCGCTCCGCTTTTGGTGGTATCACACCTGCTGCTGGCGCTTCCTCCACGAGTACTTTGGGCTCGGTAGAGCGAGGCGGCGTCGAGGCTGCCGGCGTCGCGAAAAGGCCTCAGCCTTTAACGGCCGCTCCCACCAAGTACGACAAGGGCCGAGGACGACGTCCGAGCGGGACCGCACTCACGTCCGAAGGATGGGAGGGCGCGAGGGGTAGCTCCGGGTTCGATGGAGTAGTCTCTCGCAAACCTTGGGATTCGAACCGCGACGGCGGCGGCGGCGGCGAGACGGTGTCGTCCGCTCCTCCGGGTAAAGACGCTTATTCTGCACCTTACTCCACGGGCACCGCCGGCACCGACAGGTCGTCCATCGTCTCTCAGCTACAGCCCGAATCGCCGCTTACCTCGTTTACAAGAACGCCCGGTTCGCGGCCTCTACCGCCGGACTTGGCTCGGCTGGCGCAGGACATGGAGGAGATGAGGGCCGAGCTGATGGGCTGGGATGACGGGAGGTGGGATCCTGCTGGAGATGTGAACGAGGTTTCCGCCACGGCGACCTCTGCCGAGACGGACTGGGTCGAGGCGGAGGACGAGGCCGGACTGGAAGGCCAGGTACTGGAGGTGGGGAACTCGAGGGAAGAGGAGGCGAAAAGGCTCCCGCCGCGGGGTTTTCTTACCAAGACGAGAATTTCGGCCCTCGGTGGACGACGGGCTGGGGCTGATGACGAGGACGCTCAAGGTTTCGATCGTCCTCCGCCCTCGGCTCTCCCGACCGGCAGTTTTAACCTTTCTTTCCCTACCGCTGCTCCACCTCGATCTCAAAGAGCTATGGTATTGCCGAAGACCACGTTCGCCAGCCGTTTTGACCAGCACTCACCTCCGTCACCCATAACCCAGCTTCCCGCCGCGTACCTGGAAGAGCCCGAGCCCCGTTACCCTGGCGCTCCGAGCCCACCTCTGTCTTCAGCGCAGGACGCCCGTTCTTGTGCCGCCCCGACAGAAGACGACGGCGGCGACGACTCCGACCCGGAGCGCAATACCATCACCATCTTTGGCTCACCATCCTCTTCCTTTGCTAAGACGGCGCCGCCCGGCGCGAGTTTTACGAATATTTCCTCCGTCCGCACACCCACCCTACGTCCTCCTCCCACGGCCGGCTTTGCGGCGGCGAGAAACCGGCTGGCGAGTTCTGCCTCTGCTTCGAAGCACACGGCTGGCTCTGCAGGCTTTCTTATCGCGGATGACAATCCCAAGAGCACGCTCTTGAGCCTCGGCGCGGGAGGCTCGCCGACCGAAGCGGGGGAGCGAACACGGACGACGGCGACGGCGATCGACGCCTCGGAGCTGTTCGCGCGGCTGACGTCCTCAAGTCCGGCCTTACGATCGTCTCCGCCCATTTCCATATCTGCTCACACGACTCTCTTCTCCTCCTCGGCCTTTCCCCCTTCTTCCATTGACGCCCGTCTCACCTTGCTGTGCGCCGCGTCGTCCGACCAGCAGCGCGGTCGCGATCGAGGCACAGCGAGACCCAGATCACCGCCGCAGTCGAACGGTCACGTGCTTTCCGAAGGGCGGGGCGATGCCAATCCGGTTCCGGGTGCGGACCGCGGGCGCGGTCCCTCCACCGCCACGACGACGAGCCGAGCGCAGCGCGGACACAGCCCGGAAACGAACGTCGTCAAGAGTGCGGGACCTTCCGCTGCAAGTGATACGTCTACAGCGACCAGTGGCGCTGGCCGCGATTTGAACCTAGTCCGCGGCCCGGACGGCGATCATCCGCAGTTTTCTGCGCACGGTTCGAGGCGTCCAGAGTTGCGTGATATGGGCGATGACGGGAGCAAGGAATTTTCTCGGGAACACACAGGTCTTCTTGGCGAGATCGTCGGCAGTGGTGGTGCCAGCAGCGCACCCGTCCATCGCCCCTTGGCCGGATCACATAAAACCAGCCACTCTCCCTTCAGCTCGCTCGAGTCCACCACTACGTCCCACACCACCGACACAGCCGACAGTACAGACTCCAAGGCCAGCGGCAGCCTCGACGCCGTCTCGTATATTACATCCCCTTCATCCCCTGAAGCCGTCTCCGCTTCCGTCTCCCCGACTTCCTTCCACTCTACCGTCACCTTACCCGTCTCCTGCTTACCCGGCTTCTCCGCCACCTCACCTGTCCCCCCGCTCATCCTCGACGCCAGATCTCTCAACTCATATCTGTCAGCAAACCCTGGTCGACTGCGCGGGTCCATCAACGTCAATCTTCCCAGCCTGCTCGTCAAGCGCTTCCAGAAGGCCCCCGTCGGCACATTCGACCTGGCGTCCTTTATCAGCACTGACATGGGCAAGCGGCGGTTCGCGGAGGTCGTGCGGGAGGTCAGGGCGGCCGCCGGAGTGGGACGGGCCAAGAGGAAGAAGTGGGACGACGGCGGGCGGTCGTCGGAGGATTCGAGTGAGGGGGGTTCTGGAACGGCGGGCGGAGAGCTGGACGGGTACTGGCGAGCCGACATCGTCGTCCTTTTTGATGACGCTACCTTGGAGACGCCCAAAGAAGGTGATTCGAACAAGGCCGCTCGTCCTCGTGCAAATGCGTCAGCGAACGCTGGGAAGGTGCTCTTGAGTGTATTGGAGCGAATCGGACCGTCGGACGATGGCTACGACGACGGAGACGACAGAAATGGGGGTGGCGTCTACTTCGTCAAGGGTGGCATCGACGCCGCTCGGAAAGAGCCAGGTGCGGAGCGATGGTTCGTTCAAGGAGAACGCGAAGACGAGCTCCACGTCCGGGGCGGGCCGGAGTCACCTCAACCTCGTTCTGCACCCGTCTCTCCGACGCATGTGCCGGAGACCATTTCGCTCAGCAGCCCGGGCGGTGGAGAGATTCAGCTTCATGCCCCGACGCCGTCACGGGCGGGACCCGCCGCGAACGCTCGAAAGCTCAGAGGGTCGCGGTCACTCAACTTGTCCGTCAAGCCTGTGCCCTACAGCGGAGCTGCCGGTACCATCATCGATAACAACGGCGCTCTCACCGCTGTGCCCACTCGCCAGGACGGATCGTTTGTGGTACCGAGCCCGCCGCCGCCGATGCCGCTGAACAACACGCTCAGCGTCGGCGGCCAGGCCTTTTCTACTCGTGCTTCGGCGGGCCACCTTTCTGGTGACGCTGGACCTACGCTGCGATCGCCCAGCCCGAGCATCATCCCACCAAGGAGAGCGAACAGCACGTCCCCTCGTCCCTCCCTCGCGCGCATAGACACCTCTGATAAAGTCCTTACCATGGGTCTCAACGTCCCGAGCGCTGTGCCCCGCCGACTGCAGATCGGCGAGTCCAGCAGACCAGGCGGATTAAAGGTTCCCACCCGGTCCGCCACGATCGATGGTGCTGCATTCCACAGTCACATGGACGACTTGGCTCCTCCCACGCCGACGTTGCGGAGGAGCTTTGCGGATGGATCAGGGCAGGATGGGGAAATTATGGACGAGAGCGGCAACCGAGCCGGCTTCACGAGCCGTCGAGGCAGCACCACCGGCTGCAACGGGTCACAACAGAGCCCTATCAGCGAGCACGAGCACGAGTCCAACTACATCACCTTCTCATCAGACCATCTCGCTCCGCCCACTGCGGGCTTCAGCCGCGGACCGCGCAATTTCGCCAGCCAGCAAGACCTAGGAGACCGGTTCGCCATGGGTGCCGTACCCGGTCACGGGTTCCGCAATCGCTCCGAGCCGGGAACGCCCACCCCGGTCGTGCCTGGCGGAACGCACCCTGAAGCTGACTTTACCGTCTCTACGATCTTGCCCGGCTTCCTCTATCTCGGTCCGGACATCCAGCGCAAGGAGGACGTGGAGAGGCTGCGGTCGCTCGGTGTCAAGCGCATTTTGAACATGGCGTACGAGATCGAGGACGGTGGTGCGGGTCTCAAACTCAAGGAGCACTTTGAAAGGTACCTCAAGATTCCTATGAAGGACAACGTCGAGGCCACCGGCGTGCAGAAGGGAGTGCGAGAGGCGCTGAGGTTCCTTGGTGAGTTGTCTCTTCCTGTCGTTGACGGTATGAAGGCCAGTCGTCAGTGAGATGGAAGCGATGGCGTGATGCTCATCTCATTCGTTCGACATGCTCGCAGACGACGCCCGCCTGCACTCGTCCCCCACTTATGTCCACTGCAAGGCCGGCAAATCCCGCTCTGTCACCGTCGTTCTCGCCTTTCTCATCCATGCCAACCACTGGTCGCTGAAGCGGGCTTACTCATACGTCGTTGAGCGGCGGAAAGGCGTCTCGCCCAACATCGGTTTCGTCGCTGAGCTCATGAAGTTTGAGGAGGTTGAGCTCGGCCTGAAAAAGAGCACCGGTATCATCGGCGGACCCGCCGGCATGGATGAGGAAGAGGACGAGTCAGAAGGCGGACAAGGTCCCGCCGGAGCGGACGCTATGAAGACGCTCCGGGGACGTGGTCCGCATGTGCGAGATTCTCTACCCTCTGTGCTCACCGCCCCTGTCGGCGGCTTGTTGGGTCTTGACTTTGAGCCGGACACGTCGTCGCCTGTTTCACCAGGTGGGCTGGCCAGGGACGGCGATCGCTCTGCCCCGCCCGGCGGCTCGTCCGAAGGCGGTGGTGTCTCAGGCGTCGCCCTGGGCTCCAACGCCGTTGGCTCGCGCGGCGCGGATCCCTCGGCCGCCAAGCTAGGCGACCACACGAGCGAGACGGAGGTGAAAGGCTACGACGGCAGGTACCGGTCTCGCCGCCCGCCTGTGGACGAGGTGAACCTCGCTCCCGCTCGTCGTGCCACCCTCGCCGGCCTCGAGAGCGGCATCCCGTTCAAAACACTCCTGAGCCTCGCAGCCGAGGACGCGGAGAAGGGCAAGGTCGTCGAGGAGACCAGAGACGGCAAGGAGTCCGAGTTCTCTGACGCCCCCGTCGCAGACGGTCCAAGCCAGGTCTCTTTTCAATCACCGGATCCTGCCCCGCAAAGGCCGAGCTTTGTGGCGCGTGACACCGTGCCCTGAACCTGCGGAGCTGTGCATTCTGGACATGGAGTGCTCCGCGTCGGATCGCATTGTTCTCATCTCTTTCTTCCCACATTGTTCATGCTCTCCCGTTAGCCTGCCTTCCTGTGCACGGACATCGATCGACTTCATCCATCCGCTTCACCCGATTCCTTTTCTCGGTCATTTCAAGATATCCGTCGATCCACCCGCTCGTCTCTCCTTTTCTTCCCCCTTCCTCCTGCTTCGTCTTCATTTCCTCGTGGCCCACGGTGTAATCTAGTCTCACAGCCCTAGCATTGCAGGATTGCGTCGCGCCGTTGACCGCTTGTGCCAGGAGGACGCGCCGTCTTCCCCAGCAGAACAATCGATATCGGTTTTACCTAACCATCCGGGGACGGCAACTCGCCTCGGGGTCGTCCAACGCGGAAGCCGCCTCCCTTACCTCAACGCTGCCACAACCGCGCGTCATGGCCTCCTCATTAACCACTCGCTTCATTCGTTGGCAGCCGCAACTTACTGGCGGTGGTCTTGGATTCCTGCCTTGGTCTATCGTCCATGTGCGACTCGGTGTCAAGCTAGGGTGCTCTCGTCACCTTGTGGAGGTGGAGGTATGAGATATACTTTTGCTCACGTCAATACGCAAATATTCGCTTCATCTAACGCCGTTCCTTCGCACCCTCGTTTAATGCGACGTGTGCCGCAACTCGGTGTCGTATTTCCCCGTGGGGAGACCTGGGGAGATCCTCGCGCTGCGCTTGGGGGCTGACTTTCTGTCGAGCACAGCATCGCCGTCCAAACGGATCCCTGCGCGAGCAAAGTCTGACGACGTCGTTGGCTATCGGGCTTCGAGCCGCTGTGTATAAAAAGCGCTTCATCGGCCGGACAAAGTCGACTTTGCCTCAACCAGGCAGACGTCCACCCCCCCTCCTTCCTGGTAACCTACGCTGGCACTTCCACTCCGTAGCCTTAAGCCCCACGTCGTCGTCTTGTGCTCACTTTGCCAGGCCTATCTCCCAGTCAGTATGTTTGCTCTCACATGCCGCTGTTCACACAGCATTGGCTAACCACCTTGTCCATGGGGTGTCGAACCGCAGGTTCGACAGGCATGAAGACAAGCCTCACAGCGATCGCACTGACATTTCTCGCCATGTCCCAGGGCGCATGGGCGGGGTGGTTCTGCTTCAATTGCAGTCGGCCGTCGGATTGCGCTTGGACCCAAGTCAGGGCGCAGATGCAATACGATTACAACGGCATCGAGGTGGGGCCTCAGAGATGGACGGTCACCGGCACCTTGGGCGAATGTGCAGTATGGGAAAACGTGGCCTAGGTCTACGCTCAATCGGACTCCGGCACCTCTTACCTTACGACTCCGGATCACGGCTGGCCTCTCGTTAACCAGGGATGGCTAAACTGTCCGCAGTGCGGAGGTTACGACGACGGTGAGATCACCTGGACGTTCGACTCGTCCTAGGCCAGCCAGTGTTTGACGGGCCCGCCATAGGTTTGCGACGCGCATGTGCAAGCGGCCATTCGAACGGCCGTCGGGTTCTTACGGGTCACCGCTGCTCCCCCCTCCCCTGTGCCTTCGCTCCTCCGTGCTGTTTGCCTTCTTCCCGCCGCCCCCTTTGCTGATCACCCGGGCGATCAACTCGCCCTGGGCCAATGCCGACGCCGCCAACGAAATTGTATGGTATCGCGGCAAAATGTTCGACGAGATCGTCGCTCCGCCGAAAGTCTTACCTTGCCGTATGGGAATGCTCACTTGGAACGGACGGGTCGCCAACGAACGAGGAGACTTGATGGGCCGTACAGTTCGTATGAGAGCGATATCATGTTCTCGGTCAGCGGCCTGGTTCGAACGGTGAACGTATTTGCCTCGAACCTCGGTCCGGCCCTCGGTCCGGCCCAGGCTCTCTCGCCGTCGATTCTCCGTTCATGGCGTTACTGTTGGCTGTCGCCCGTACCTGACTTCTATTTTACCCAGTTTCATTCTCGGGTTACAAAGAAGAGGCAGAGGTGAAAGGATAGGCGGGACCGGCAGTGAAAGCGAACTCAGCAAACGTTACATATTCATCTTCCCCACTGGCCATTTCGGATAGTCGGACCGGGCTGAGAAAGGGACGCATGTGCTCAAATCCCACGTCCACCGGTAACCTCGAGAGTGTGTCCGCTGACATAGCTCGCGAGCGGGCTGCAAAGGAAGAGCATCGCTGCTGCCGCCTCGTCCGCCGTGCCGACCCTGCCGAGGGGAACGTCCGGACTTCCCGAGTCCCCGCCGAGCTTCTTGGGAATGCCGAGGGCTATCGACTTGCCGTCCACGGTGATGGTCTCTCCACTTTCCTTCGCGCGTGTGAGGCGCGTGTCGATGCTACCGTAAGCGACGGTCTGTGGGAGACGATGGCCGATGGGCCGGTGTGGAGGTAGGACGGATGGAAGAGTGAGAATGCGTGCAAATATGAGAGCTTTATAGAAAGTAATGGGAGGATCGCGGCGGGTACGGTAAATACGCACGTTGACGCGGACGCCGAAGGGACCCCACTCCTTGCAGACCGTCTTGGTGAGACCGGTGACTCCAGCCTGCACGAGTGCAAAGAAGATTTGATAGGAACGTATAAGTGACATGGCTAGCAGATCGCTTGTGAGCCGGACTTGCTTGTCTGCTTTGCGGGGCTGAATATGCCAGCAGACGAGCCGGGAGAGAAATATGCGATAAATGGGCTGACCTTGGCAACGGCGTAATTGACCTGTCCAACGTTGCCGTGCAGACCGCTGGTGGAGCTGACGTTGACAATTGACCTATCCTCCGTCCTGTCCTTGGGGTCCTTGATGCGCATGTAAGGCGCGGCGGCGCGAATGAGCCGGAAGGGAGCGAGGGTGTGGACCTTTTGGATAAGCATGAACGTGTTGTCGTCCATGGTGTGACACATCTTGTCGAAGGTGAAGCCGGCGTTGTTCACAATGTGGTTGATCTGAATATGGATGGGTGAGTTACAAAGCAAAATACGAGAGCAGTAAGAAAGAGCTCGGTCCATGCGAGGTACTCGTCTCCTCCCGTCCTTTCGCTCGCTCACCTTGCCATATTTGCCGATGCTGGCCTTGACGATCCTGTCGGGAAAATCATCCGCGGTGACGTCTCCAGCGACGCTGATTGCGTCCCCTCCAATGTTCTTGATCTCCTTCACCACTGCGTCGCCCTTCTTGGCGTCCAAATCGGACACAACGACCTTTGCTCCATGGGCTGCGAAGAGCAGGGCGGCAGAGCGTCCGATGCCCTGTCCGGAGCCAGTGATGATGGCAACGTGACCCTCGAGCAGGCGTGGAGGGTTCGGGCTGAGGTGCTTGGTCAGAGCGGCGAGGCGTTGGTCGGCCATGGCTGCGATGAAAGGTTAGCGGGAGGAGGAGGAAGAGATGACTTTCAGAATCCACGTCGACGGGGATGTTCTGACGAGGCTCGTGCGAGAGAGAGGTCTCCCCATGTCCCCGGCCTCCGCTGCGGGGTAAACCGTACACCGGCAAAGTCGAAAGCCGGCGCGGCCGAACCAAGCGCCCGCACAACAGGTAGGGTTACCGCGCGGGTGTCATGTGACCTCCACGTGGTGGTGGCCGTAGCTGGCCTCGCCGCCGAACGATCCGTACGCAAGTCGGTTGGAGGAGCCAGCGGGGTTGATCAGCTCGCTCGCAGGCGTCATCACCACGTCTCTCCCTCGCACTTTCCTTCGTAGCATTTACGCATCTCCAGTTCCCCATCGACGCTAGGCGGTGATCCCACCGCGTAAGACCGGCCCGCCATGGACGAGTCGGCAAAGGTGCTCTCGGAGTCCCTCAACACGGTCAAGATCCAGCTCGTGCAGATGAAGCGATGTCTGGTGAGTGTGATCGTTGCTTTCGCCCCTGCCGCATCCACTCTTCCGTTCGAGAGAGGGAAGGGAGAGGGCGCAGATTTGAGTCTTGAAACGACTGAGAAAGTTGGAAGGGTGGTGCGCGCAACTCTATCGTTCAAGCGCCTGCTCACAACTGATCGATCTTCCCTCTGTTCCTTCCTGTTTCCCTCCGTGCGCTTCTTTGGACATCCTTGCCGTCTTCTCGCTTCCGTGCAAAAGGACTCGGACCAACTTATGGACGCTCTCAAGGCTGCTTCGACGATGCTTTCGGAGCTGCGGACCTCGAACCTGTCGCCGAAGAACTACTACGAGCTTTGTGAGTTGGCGGCCATCCCGGCTGGTATATACGCGTCCGTCTGGGCTGCAGGGCTCCGTCGACGCGCTCTGACCTGGGCGTGCACCTTTCATCTGCATCTTTGTTATTCACAGACATGGCTGTGCACGACGCACTCCGTTACCTCTCCACGTACCTCTATGACGCCCACACCACTTCCAAACACCACCTCGCCGACCTGTACGAGCTGGTCCAGTACGCCGGGAACATCGTCCCCCGTCTATACCTCATGATTACCGTCGGCTCCGTTTACATGTCTATCCCTGGCGCGCCCATCAAGGAGATCATGAAGGACCTCATGGAGATGAGTCGCGGCGTGCAGCATCCCATGAGGGGTCTGTTCCTACGGAATTACTTGAGCGGTGGGACTCGGGATTGGTTGCCAGCGGGAGGGGATCCGGAGAGGTGAGCTTTTCCCAGCCGTGCTCTTTGCAGTGCTGTTCCTACGGGAAACATAAATTTCGTACTCTTCGGTTCGTCTCTCATCCGCTTCCCCGGCGTTGTTCTCAGCGACGCCGGCTGTCTGCTCGACTCGATTGGATTCATTCTCACCAATTTCATCGAGATGAACAAGCTCTGGGTGCGCATGCAGCATCAGGGCCATTCACGCGACCGCGAGAAGCGGGAAATGGAGCGACGCGAGCTGCGCCTTCTCGTTGGCACCAACCTCGTTCGGCTGAGCCAGCTCGATGGCGTAGACTTGGTCATGTATCAGAGGACGATTCTTCCCAGCATCCTCGAGCAAGTAGTCAACTGCCGGGATCCCATCGCCCAGGAGTACTTGATGGAGGTGGTCATTCAGGTGATCTAACGTTCCACGCCGAAGCGCAATTCAGGTCAACCTTGGTGCTGCCATGTTCATTCTACCCGACTCGCTCACCTGCTCGCTTGTTCCATGGCTGCCCCTCCAGGTCTTCCCCGACGACTTCCACTTGCGCACTCTTACACCCTTCCTCTCTGCATGTGCCTCGCTGCATCCCAAGGTCAACATCAAGTCGATCGTTATCAGCCTCATCGACCGCTTGGCGGCGTACGCTGCTCGAGAAGCCGAGACCGAGTCGCCCGAGGAGCAGAGGCGACAGGAGGAAGAGAGCAGACGGAAATTGGGCGAGAGGAGCAAGGAGGAGCGGAGCAAGCGAGAGAAAGTCCAGTTGCCCAAGGCGGACGAATGGGACGAGGTTCCCGTCAGCAGTGGCAGGGGCCTTTTTGGCACTGCGGGCACCGAAGATGCCGCGGTGGAGGCGAAGAAGAGGAGAACAAGCACTGGTGCCTCGCTCGCTCCCAAGGCGCCGGCAGGCCCCAATGGACCTCAGGTGCCTTCAGCGGATCCTTCCGCACCAGGTGCTCCTTCCGTGAGCACACATGATGCCTTCAATGATGGTCAGCCGCCTTCGTCTCCGACTTCGCCGCTTCAACCCACTCACCGGACATCGACGCTCGCTTCCTTACCCGATGACGACGACCCGTGGGCCTCGTCGGCGTCGGCTCCTCGACCGCCTCCTGCCGACGAGAATGCGTGGGCAAGCAGCACTGACGGAACGAGCAGCAATGCAGTGGGGACGACGACGGACAGCGGCACGGCGGCGAGCATGACTGCGACGACTGCGGAGGGAGGTGACGGCGGCGCGGGGGCGGCTCATGGACAGGAGATGACGAGTGGCACGAACGCCGGGGCAACCAACCGAGGGGCGGACGAGGGACCAGTCACGCCTGTAAAGGGCGGCCAGTTTCCGTCCACTGGCAAGCTTAATGGAACTTCCGACGGTTCAGCGCCGGCGGATGGCGCTGGCGCTCAGGCGCCGCCGCAGGAGCAGGAGAAGGTGGAGGAAAAGCCGACGAAAAAGTTTAGAGGCATCCCGGACGACGTGAAGCTGTTCGAAGTCTTTTGGAGTCAGATAGTCGAGCTCGTCAAGGTGAGCGTGTGTTTACCTGCCCATCACCTGAGTTATCGTCAACGCCTAGCGTCCGAGCTGACTGACATTTGTGCACCTCCGTCACCTCACGCCGACAGGCTCGTCCCGACTTGTCCATCCAAGATATCACCGCTCTCTTGGTCTCTCTCGCCAATCTGAGCTTGAGCTGCTATCCAGACAAGCTCGAATACGTGGATCAGGTCCTGGCGTACGCGAGGCGAAAGTTCGCCGAATTCGAGGGAAAGTGAGCTGCCCCTCGAGGTTGATACCCGCACTCCTTCCTTGTACTTCTGATCGTCTAACGCTCGGTTGGTATTTCGGATGCAGCCCCGACCTTCACTCGCAGGTCACCACGCAGAACCTTCTCTCTCTCCTCCTCGCCCCCATCAATTCCTACAACTCGGTTCTCACCTTGCTGGCTCTCCCGTCGTACCAGCCGTTGCTGCTCGTGCAGCCGTATGCTTCGCGAAGGTCGATCGCCCACGCCGTCGTTTCTTCGGCACTAAAGAACGAGACGGTGGTCGACACTCCGGAAGACGTCCAGGGCGTTCTCGAGCTAGCGGCTACTCTCATTCGGGACCAGAAGGACGCCGTGCCGCCGGGTGGACCTCAGGGTATGGGAGGCACGCATGGCGCGTACGGGCAATACGGTCAGCAGCCGTATGGCGGACAGAGGCCTTACTACAGTGGCGGCGGCCGAGGACGGCAGCATGGGCTGCAGCAACAGCATATGGAGTTGGAGGAGATGGCGGAAGAGCAAGGCTGGGTGGCAAGGATGGTTCATCTCTTCAAGGCCGAGGACCTGGAGACGCAGTTTAACGTGAGTCTGCGCCAGAGCTGTGCTCCGTCGAGCGAAATAGTGCGGCATTGACCTGACTTTATTGCTTTTCGCGCCTCCAGCTTTTGCAAATCGCCCGCAAGCACTTTACCGAGGGCGGCGAGCGCATTCGGTTCACTTTGCCGCCACTCATCGCGTCAGGCATCAAGCTTGCTCGGAGGTACAAGGCGCGGGAGCATGTTGTAAGTGTCTGCATGTTTGGGCTCGCTTATATCTCTGCGCTCGCATGTCTCCGTTCTTTGTTCACCGAACTTGCTTTTCGCTTTCGCAGGAACCCGAGTGGAAACCAAAGATGCTCACGCTCTTCAAATTTCTCCACCAAGTCATCTCGATCCTTTACAACCGTGTCGAGGCGTCGGATATCTGCTTGCGACTGTTCCTGCTCGCAGCGCAGAGCGCCGACGAGTGCGGCTTTGAGGAGCTGGCGTACGAGTTTTACGTGCAGAGCTTCACCATCTACGAGGAGAGCATCTCGGAGAGCCGGGCGCAGTTCCAGGCGATCACGACGATCATCGCCACGCTACAGACGGCGAGGGTGTTCGGCACAGACAACTACGACACGCTCATCACCAAAGCGGCCCTTCACGGCGCCAAGCTGCTCAAAAAGCCTCACCAGGCTGCCGCGGTGATGATGGCCAGCCATCTGTGGTGGCAGACAGAGGTCGCCGGGCGGGAAGGCAAGGAAGACGGGGTGAGCCGAGGCTTGCGAGACGTCGCTGACAATGTACTGCCCAGTGGACGCGTGCTGACTCGCCCGCCCGTATGATGCGTATGCTTTTTTTCCAGCAACCGCCGTTCCGAGATGGGAAGCGAGTGCTCGAGTGCCTGCAGAAGGCGCTCCGCATCGCCAACTCTTGTATCGAAGAGATCACTGCAGTACAGCTCTACTGCGACGCGCTGGACCAGTACTTGTACTACTTTGAGCGTCAGGTGGACGCGGTGAGTGGCGGCTACGCGTCGCGCCGTCCGTCCGGAGACGTGGCGAGGCTGACGGACGTGGATCATTTACGGGTGCCCATTATTCAGGTCACGCCAAAGTACATCAACTCGCTCGTGGAGCTCATCACGTCGAACATCGACTCGATCCAGACGGAGGACGTCCACCCGGCGTCGGCCGCGTCGGCCGGGTTCATAGAGGGCGGCAACACGCCAGAGGCGATCATGCGACACTTCCGGAACACGCTGATTTACATCTCGAGCCGCAAGGAAGGCGCTGGACAGGCTCCGGTGAACGCCGAGGACGCGGCGGCGGCGGAGGGCATCCAGCCCCGGTGGGACGAGATCGAGATCGCGGGGAGCCTGCTCAAGCTGGGCATCACGCCGCGGCCTTGAGGGAGCGAGGCGAGACGAGGCGGATGTGTGGTTCTTGTTGTGTCGCTCGAGGTCCCTCCCAGGTCTCGTCCGTTCCATGCCGCCCCTTGTTCCAGCCCGTTCGATTGCTTCTTGCCACCCTTGTCGTCCAGCCGAAACGCGCTCATACCTCTTCTTCTTCCTCGGTAATGATCATGGTGATGACGACTACCGTTTTATCGTCCATACCCGAAGAAGCGTCCCTTTCTGCTCTCTCCGTCGAACCGCACCGGATAGAAAAAAAAAATTGAAAATAGGGCGACCGCGTGCGTGCGTGCGTAAGTAAGTAACTCGACATGCGCCCCCCGTCCGTCCGTCCGTCCGTCCGTTTTGCCAGCGCCGCCAGGCGGCAACATCGATACGGCGGGAGAGAGGGGTCGGTCGTGTGGATCGTGCGCGGTCCGATCGAATTCAGCGCTTCCTTTCCGTCCGTCCTTTGACAGCAACCACCACCCTTAAATCGATCGACCCGGCCAATCTGGGAGGGAGACTGCGTGCTTCTTCCCGCCCGCCCGCTCGCCGAGGACAAGCCATCATCCCCACCGACCGACCGAACGACGGCGGCGAGGGCGAGTGAGCGTGCTCGCCGACCACTCTCTTTTTCCTTCGTCTGGGCAAAACGTTGAAAAGGGACTGCCGGGTTGCGTTGCGCTCCTCCCTCCACCCTCCACGCCGCATGTAGGTGGGCGTACGTGCGTGTCATGACGGGGGTAGAGAGAGGGAGGGAAGGGATTGGTAGAACACCATCGAACCACGAGACCGCTCGCGCGCGTCCGAAAGGAAGTTTGGTTTTCCCGGGCCTGTCTTCTCGCTTTTCTTTTCCCATCGCCCGCCTCGTGACTTCCTTCATTCGTTCACCCGTCATACTGGAACTTTGGTTCGTGCGACCCTGCCCTGCGTATTTGCCTGCCTGCCTGCCTGCCTTCCTGGTCGGAGTCGGGTGTGGTGTGACCGCGCGAGCGAACGACCGCCGTGCCATTCGCTCATTTACCCCTCACTCCCACACTCATTTACTCGCTCACTCATTCATTTACTCATCCATCCATTCATTCATTCATCCATCCATTCATTCATTCATTCATCCATTCATTCATTCATCAACGCCGACCCACACTGACCAGACCAGGCCAGACCAGGCCAGACCGTCAACATTCCCCCATTCCGGTATGCATTGCATTGCATGGCGCATGTGCGCATAGCATATAGTAGGTAGGCAGGTCGGTCGCTAGATAGATAGGTTGGAAACGACGTCCGAGGGTGTTGCCAACCGACCAACCGACCGACCGAAGATGTCGTCGTCGTCCCCTTCCTCCCTTCCTCCCGGCCGGCTCCGCTCTCCCTCTCCTTCTCGCTCGCTCGCTCGTGCGCATGTGATCGATTCCATTCGACCCAACCGACCGACCCCACACTCGACGTTCACCCGGTGCCTCGCCCGCTTGCCCCCTTTCCCGCCCTCCCCACGCCCCGCCCAGTCACAATCACATGTCGTGCCCTCCCATCTTCACCCACCCAGCCCGCAGGCACGAAAGGATGCGCGCACGTCGCCTGCGACCGGACGACGACAAGCGGAGATACTCCTTCTCAGACTCTGGCATTTCCCCGCGTGGACGCTTCGAGATAGCAATCCTGACAACGTCGATCGTGAGCTTGCGGCCATGGCCGATTAGAAGTACCAGATACAGTATCGACGGAGTTTTGGCAATACAGGGACGGGCCTTTTCCGCAAAGGCGCACACGAGAAAGAGACGATGTCAAGGAGAACGAAAGGAAAGGAAAAGAGACGGACGGTGCGCATGGAAAAGACGACGACAAACGACGACGACGACGAGTGTTCCGGAGCGAGAGGCGGTAAGAAAAAGGAATATCGACAGACGAAGGAATAACGGACAGATGAGAACCGGACCTGGCGACGGTGGGCGTCGCGCCAGCTCGGTGGGTCATCGTGCTTGAAAGGTATATGCGGCGAGGGGGCGGGATGAATCGGTTTAGAGCGGACGGGCAGCGAGGCGGGGGATCGTGGTCGAGCGGCGGCGATGTTGGAACGGGCGGGGATGAAGATGAGACCGATGCTGTGTTGTCGCGATGACGAGGACGCTGGGTAGATGAGGCCGCAGTCGAGACAACGAAAGAGGGATGCACGGCGCACTTGCCCGTGGAAGAAAGAAAAAAAAGTCGAGCGAGACGGGGCGTGTGCGAATGGACGAAAGAGAAATCGGGACCGTTGGAGATGAGAGGTCGAGGACGATGCGACAGAGGCGGAGGTGACATAAACATAGACGTTACGGGTCGGGGTCCTCAGGCGGCGCACAGAGTCGGAAGAGGAGCCAGCCCCTCCCGCGGCGTCGCTCTCCCCTTTTCGAGAGGCTTCTCCAAAGCCGCGCCGGCGCCCTAGCTCCACGAGACGGCACTGGCGAGCATGACCGGCTGCGGGGGAGCCATCATGGCCTCCGAGCCCATGGGCATCGTGTTGGACGGGTCGCGCATCAGAGGCGTCGGCTTACTGCCGTTCGGGCTCGTCGATGCGCCATGAGAGCTGGTAGGCGGCCTGGACACGCCGTTGAGACCGAGGGCAGTGTGCGACGCCGTGTTGGCCTGGCCCACCGAACTTCTCCGCCTAGCGGTCATGGCCGCCCAAGGGCCCGAGAGATCCTTCTTGGGGCTCTCCGCGAGCATGGCAGCGCGGAAGTGCGTCTTGACGTGCTGCGCCAGGTTGTCCGTCCTGCTGAAGTACTTGCCGCAACCAGGCTGGGGACACCGGAAGGGCCTCTCCTGGGTGTGCGTGCGGTTGTGGCGCTTGAGGTGTTCGAGACGCTTGAAGCGCTTGCCGCAATGACAAACGTGAAGCTTGTCGGCGCTGCTCACGATCAGCGGCGGCGGGCCGGGCTGGCGGAGGCGGCTGCGGGGCGTGTCTGGAAGGGAGGAGACGGAATCGGCGGGCGAGTGGAAAAAGCTGATCCTCGTCGGCGAGGCGCTGTGCGGCGGCGGGTACGGCAGGCCCGGGCTTGGCAGCGGTCTTCCGGCCAGGGACGTGGGCGAGACGGCGATGTTGGTCGGGCTGGCGAGGGGCGAGCAGCCGGATCCGGGAGAGGAGAAGGAGGGGTAGGCGAAGGGAGAGCCGTTGGCAAAGGCGGCGCGCTGGGAGAGGGGCGTCGAAGTGACGCCGCCGCACAAGCCCGAAGGTAAACTCTGGCTGTAGGAGAGCTGAGGGGCCATGGGACCTATGGGCGAACAGTGCGTGTTGTAAGGGAGAGGAGGAGCGTGAGCGGGCAAGCCGGAAGGCAACAGAGACACGGCTCCGTCGGCCTGCTGATGCTGGTGACCGGTCATGGCCATGAGCGAGTGGTGGAGCGTGTCAGGGCCGGAAACGGGGGTGCATGGCATGCTGGCCGAGCCGCTAAAGAGGGGGCCGCCGAGGGGGGAAGAGAAGATGGGTCCGGGCCGGTTTTTGTCGTGGATGCCGGGAGTGACGGGATCGTAGGACGAGTTGGCGAGGGCAACGTCGATAGATGGGCTGGTCAGACTTCGTCGAGGGCCCTTGGATTGAAGCGGGGTCGAGATGGGAGGGGCAGAAAGCGAGTGCATAGAGCCAGGTAGACCGCGATGGGTGGGCTCGGGGGCGGCGTCGTCGATGCCAGCGTCGAAGCCGGAGAGGCTGGAGCCGCTGGTGGAGGTGCTGACGGTCATGGAGAGCGAGCCTTCGGCGGAAGAAGCGACCGAGTTGATGGACTCGCGGCGGTAGAGCTCGTGAGCGTGGGCGTGGGCGGCGGGCTCGAACGCGTCGGCGCCTGGGCCGTTGCGGCTGCCGAGGAGGGAGGATTCGGAGGGGTGAGGGGCGCGGTGAGGAGGACGAAGGCCAAAATCGAGGAGGCCGAGGGTGTTGTGCTGTTCGGGAGACGGGTACGAGCTGAAAGGGTCCGCGTTGGGCGGCGAGGGCTGGTCGGGCGATTTGGAAGGCTCGTGCTCGAAAGGGGGTTGAAGGGAGATGAAGGAATCCATGGTGGGCAGGCGGAGCGATAGGAGGCAAAGCTCTCGGTGGCTCGTTCAAGGCGGGGTGGGTGAAAGGAGCCGATAGCGGGTCAGGGAGCGAGTGCAAAGGGCGTGAGAGTGGGTGAGGGGGACGTGGTACCGTTGCGGTTTTCGTCGCGTTGCGTCGCGTGAAAAAAAAGAGGAAAAAGTGGAGGTTGGGGGGCGTCGTCAAGTCGTCGTCGGTGTCGGTGGTGGGCGTGAGCGAAGAAGACGGGGAGGCCGGCGTGGCGATCCGAGAGGGGGGCAGGCGTATGCGTGAGGAGGATGGGGAAGGGGGAAAGAAAGAAAGGAAGGAGGGGGAGTTGAGCGAGCGAGGTGGACGGAGTGAGGGGGAGGACAGAAAGGGGGGGACCGAAGAGGCGGAGGGTTGGGAAGGAGGAGCGTTATGTACTCTCCTGCGTGGGCCTGGCGAGGGCGAGGGCGAGGGCGAGGCAAGGTCACGGGCAGACGGAGTGACGGAGAGTTATCTCGGTCTCTCTCCGTCCGCAGCGCGAGCGAGAGAAAGACGGACGAACGGAGGTAGACGTAGAACAGACGGGCCGGCGGGGGACCTCGGGCTGGCTTGGCTGGGGCTGTTTGGTTGGTTGGCTGGCGGCTGGTCGAACAAGCCGACGCTCAGATAGACGATCGCAGCGCAGACGGACGGACGAGAGTTGGCTGGCAGGCTGGCTGGCTGGCTGTGGCAGGTCGATGTAAGCAACCGTCCGTCCGTCCGACGTCCCACGGCGCCCTTCCGTCCGTGTCCGTGTCCGTGACCGTGTCCGTCGATCGCTTGGGTGAGAAGAGGGGGGCGGTGGGCTGAGAGCGAGAGAGACGAACATACAGACAACACCGGGGATGGGACTGGACAGACGGACGAGGCTCTGCCGTCGGGCAAGGGGCCGCTTGGACGGATACGAAAGGCAAGATGGTTCGCGGACGGGAACGCGAGCGAGTGAGAGAGGACCGGAACTATTGCACTGCGGTGGCTGGTTCTCGCCGGCGAGTTGCTCGGTGGGTGGCCTGGTAGGCGGGCCACCGGGGCGGGCTCGTTTGGCTGGGCTGACTAGTCTGTTGGCTGTGGCTGGAAAGGAACCAGTGCACCGGCGGTGGCGGCAGCGACGGCGTCGTAGGAGGCGAGCTTGATGTCATGCCATGCACGCTGGCATGACCAACCGTCGGAGACGAAGCAAGCCGAGGGAGTGGACGGGGACGGGGACGGACGAACGGGGAGATGGGAAAAAGAAGCTCAAGAGTGGCGGCGGCGAAGCAGGAAGGAGGCCGTCGAGGCCTGGGAAAAAAATGAACGGAAGGAAGAGGCTGTGAAGCGAATCGGGAGGCTCTGTCGTCTGTAGTCAGGCTGCGTTGTGCATCGCATCGGCCGGGCGGTGACGGAAGGAGGAGGAACGAATGGAGAACAGCAACCGGCAGCGACGAACGAACGAACGAACGAAGGAGCCGTCGAGGATCCGCACGGAAAAAAGGTTATGCTAGCACGATCGGTGCCGGATGGACGGACTGCAGCGAGCGGCGGTAGCAGTTAGTTAGACGTGCATCGGTCGTTGGGACGGCCCCGCCGACGGAGGGAGGGGGCAGGCGGGCGCAATGAGCAGCAGCCAGCACCGCCAGCGGCCCGGGTCCGGCCGTGGCGAGAGAGGGCGGTGACGACGTGGCGGCAGAAAAAAACAGTCGGAGTGGGTGGGTTACAGGTTAGTGGGTCAGTAGCGGGGGCTAGAAAAGGTAGGTTTGGGCGAAAACCCATGCCATACCGCGCATGGTCCACCAGCATTCCGTCGTTGCAGCCAGAAGGTAGGAAAGAAGGAAAAAAGGCAAGGGCGATCTTCCGAGCGGACCTTGCTAGCATAGCAGCTAACCTACCATCCCCGCCGTGGCCATGGTCGGGAACCGAGTGGGGTGGCTGCAAGAAATGCCCCGACCAGAGGGAAACGCACGAAGAAAAGGGAAAGAAGGAAAGAGAGGAAAGAAGGATTGTGCGTGCGTGCAGCGATGGATGCCCCCACCCACCCACAGCGCGCGCGTGGGCAGCGGAGGAAAGCACGGCCCGTCGCTATGCTGACTAATGGACGCCTTCTCACACCACCACCATGCCATGCCCGTCGGTCTCCATCTCCATCTCCGTCCCCGCTCGCTGTGCAGTGCGCGGCGTCGTCTGGACGTCTGTCTCTGTAACGACGATGATGGGTACACCTGCGACCGTGCGCGGACGGACGAGGTCCGACCCCGACTCGGTCGACCCGTCAACGTACGTGGCCGCCCCAGCCCGTCGTCGTCACCTGTCCCGCCCCTTGTCCTGCGCCTCCGCCTCCTTGCCTCCGCACGGCCGTGGATGATGCCGTTCTATCGTCCGAAACGCGCGCCGGGGTCGTCACCGTCGTCGGCGCCTTTGCTCGTCGTCCGTCGCACTCGTTCGTTCGTGTTGTCATGCTCTTTCCTTCTCTCTCACCCATCGAATCAAAATCGAAATCGAATCGAGCGAGATGCACGGCGGAAATCAGACGAAAAGGGGAGCCCGACATCGAGCCCGTTAAACGTACCGCCCATCCCTTTCCTGGAAGCCAGATGGAGCAGGAGATGGGACGGGCTAGGGCGAACCTTGGCCAACCGGACCCAGAGGAGAACCGGACCGCTCCTCTGGGTCCATCCTCCCTTCCCTTCGCTCTCCTCCTCGTCTTCGTCCTCGTCCTCGTCCCCGGTGTGTTTGCTTGCCGGTCCGGACCGACGACGCCTGCTTTCCACGGACCACGCAAGGGGGGCGGAGGACGGACGGACGGACGGAAAATCGGTCGGCCCATTCCTTCTCCACATCGAGTGGAAGACGTACGTACGTCAAGAGCCTATCCTCCTGCCCTTCGCCCGAACACACATAATTTTCCGTAAGACGATGAGCGGCGCGCGATGAGCCAAACTCTACTCGCTCGGTCGCGGGAAACCGCAACGACGTTCGCTGGGCTACTAGAGTTGGGAACGAGCGCTCGTCCGTCCGCCCGCGACGAAGGAATGTGCTTAGAGTGGGACGAGGCTGTACTGGGAGCTTTGTTGCCCGCCTCCATCTCATCTCAGCCTCTCTGCGAGGGCCGCAGCGAAGGAAACGACGGCGGTGAGAAGGGAGCGAGCGCACCCGGATTGGTCTTAGTGCATCGCCATCCACCGGCCCATTTCGCCCACTTTCTCACCTAATCCCTCATCCCAGCGACGTTGCCCGGCTTGGGGACGCGCGGGCCTTTCCCAAACCTTAAACTCCATCCTTCTTAGCTCCCGCCCACCCGTTTCTTCTCCCTCTTCTTTCTCGCCCTCGCCGTCTCTCCCGCGCCGGCCAAGCATCCATGACGCCATTCTTGATCCGCCCCCTTTCTGCCTTAACGCGCAGCGATGCGATGGGGTACGTTGCTGTCTTCCACGCGCATCTGTCATGCGCGTAGAAGACGGGCGCAGTACCGGCGGTCGACGGACAAGCGAGCGCGGGCGGGTGGAACATAGATGGATGGATGGGATGGTTTTTGACATGACATGTCAACAAAGTTTTTGCCCACATGCACACGCCGTCGGTGCAAAAAGCGCAAGGCGGACGGACGGGATCGGACGACGCGACGGGTTAGCGTCCAGCTGGTTAGCGCCCGACGGGAAGAGAAGGAAGCCAGACGACGGACTCTCGCTGCCGCCGCCGCGTTCCCACCCATCCACACGGGCGGAGGGGCGTGTAGACAGACGACAGACTGCCACCCTCACACGCCACACCGGCGTTCCGGCTCACTGGCGGACGGTCCAAGTTGGAAACGAGACGAACAAGCGCTCGCTCCGCGAATTTTTTTTTTTTGGCGTGAAGCACATTTCACCGAATGGCTTTGCGCAGCGGGAACTATCAAGCTCGGCGGGAATGAATGGACCTTTTTTTCAAGTAAATAAGCAACTTGTGTGTGCATGTGCGCTGCGCTCGCCCGCGATCGCCATGGCGGGACGAGACGAGATGGGACGGATGGTAAGGGAACGTGGGGCGGCAAAACAAAAACGAAGTAGAGCACAGGTGGCAGTCGGCCGAGGAAGCGGAAAGTCAGTTCAGCGTCGGGAAGGACGGATGGATCGGATCGGGCGAGGTGGGAGGGTGCGACGTGGGTGGTCGGCGGACGGAAGACGGATGGAAAGATGTTTCCCTTCCGCAGAGGCCCATCTCGACGGGGCAGGTCGTGTTAGGTAGCGTTGATGAGCGGAACGGGTCGCCATCGCGTCGCCGTCGTCGTCGACTGGCCCATGAACGCCCTGTCGACGTTCCAGCGTCAGCGTCATGTGTGCGCCGGCGTCTTCCCAAGGCGGGGGGGCGGGCGGGCTTGGGACGGGCTTCAAGATTCGATTGGATTCGGTTAGATGTCTCAGTCGTGTCTCAGGAACTCATTTACGTTGCGCGGGCCCACCGAGCCAAGGAACTCCCCGTTGCTTCGTTCCTTCTCCAACCTCGCCGACCCGCCTCCTATCTTTCTTTCTTTCCTTCTTTCCTTCGTTCGTTCGTTCGTTCGTTCTTTCCTTCCCTCGTCCCTCTCCACAAAGAACCGGCCTTGTTGAGCTGGATGGACGTGGCAGACGAGCCGACTGGAAGTCCGCATGTACGTGGGCGCGCAACGCCAGGCACTCGCGGAACTGCGGTCGGTAAGTTAGGCCCAACGCTAAACCTCTAGACCTCCCGGAGCTATCCGGAGCGCGCCGGCCGCCCTGACGGTGGAGACAAACTTTATTGGCCGCCCTAAATCGGGGCCGACCCACTTCATCCGCCGGTGAGAGAGCCCGACCACCGACGGCCGCTCGGCCGTCCCTTCACGCCCTCGTCCTCGTCGGAGGAGATCGGAGAGGGTGGATGGGATGGAGAGCAGGGGAAGGCGCGAGGGATCGTTGTTTGCTTGCACGGAGAGGCGCGCACCGCCGCTGTGTCGAGGTTGCCCGAGTCGAGTGAGTGCCCTGCCTCGCCACCGGTGGCGGCGAATGTCACTCGCTATGACATGAGAGGGCGTCGCCTCTTCTTCTTTCTTCCGGCCCTTCTTCTCTCCTTTTCTTCCATTTTACCTCTGTCGCCGCTACACGAACTCGCACGCCAGCATTCACCGCCTTGCACGGATTCGCGCGACCAGCCCCGCGGCGGCGCTGTGCGGGTGGATCGGGAGAATCTTCAGCGAATCGGGCGCGCCGGCGTCCCAAGTTGGGCCCCTGCCGATCTGACTATGACTAGCCTGGCAGCGACGCGACCTGTAACTAACACGACTACCACCGCCAGGCCCATTACCTCTTTTCTTCCCACTCGCCCGCCGGCTCGCTGCCGCTTGCCGAAGTGTATCCATCGGCACCGGCACTGGCACCGGCACCGGCGTGCGTCCATGCAGTGGAAGCTTGCGCACTGCCCGCCCCCCTCCATCTATGTACGATACGGCGGCGGCTGCTCTAGAGTCAACGCAGGGCGCCTACGGTGGGCCGATGGATGGATGGATGGCTGACAGGTGGGTGGAGCGCAGCGGCGGCGTAAATGGTCTGGTCTGTCATGTGCTGCCTTCTTCCCTCGTCGGCCCACTTGGCTCCGCAGACATGGACATGGACATGGACATGGACGAAGGATGGAGGCGGAGGACATCGACCGACCCTGCGTCAGCGCTCCTCCACTCGCGCCCGCCGCCGTCGCGCGCCTCTCTCTGTCCCTTGCGAACCCCCTCTTCTTCTTCTTCTTCTTCTTCCTCTCACGTGCGCGCACGTCGTTCAGCGGCAAGGCGGGTCCCGTAGCGTCGGCGCCTCGTAGGAAGGTGGTTCGCTAACTCGAAACTCCTCCATGCACCCGCAACTCGCCCACGCCGACTTACATACATCCTATCCTCGCTCGCTCGCCCGCCCAGCCACTCCACCAATGAACCCCTTTCCTTTCGTCGCTCCCACTCCCACCAGCCTGGACCCACCACCCACCTTGCTTCCGCGCCGGCCGTCCAGTCCGTCGACTAGACGATGACGATCGTGATGACTATCCCCTCTTACTCTCTCACGCTTCCTAAGCCACCTCCACCTCTCGCCCAGCTTGCCAGCCGTCTCTCCATCCCCTTCCGATTCCAAGACTCGCTGGAGGCGTTTTCTCCTGCTTCTCAGGTTCGCATCCCAAGAAAGACGGGCGAACGACGCCGGACGTCGGACGTCGGACCGGACCGAGAGAGAGCGAGCTGAACACCCGCTCGCCCACATCCATCAGCGTCCGTGTCTCGGCAGATCACCTCACCAACTTCAGCACCGTTCGCAGCGGACGACCGGTGACGGAGAAATGAAGGGCTTCTCTGAAATTGCATATATGTACAAACACCTAATTTCCGTCGTTGCGAAGCCCGGGTGGCTGGTCGCGCCGTACTCCGCTGGTCTGGTCGCATTCCTGGGACGTCCCGCAGTGGCGGTACCATGTCCTAAGGTCCGTCGTTCGCCGCGGCAGGCTGCCCAGCTCCCAAGCCCTGAGTGATGACCGCCCGTCTATCTCTGAGCGACGAATGGATGAATGAATGAATGAATGAATGCATAAATGGATGGATGGTCACACTTGGCTCTCGCGCGCCTAGAGCTCTCTTGTCCTTCGTCTCCCAGGAGAACGGCCCGGCTGGAAGCTGAGACTTGACGCGGGCCGCTCACCCATGTTCCACTCGACGGCCCTGAGCCAGAGCTAACTCATCTATGCGCTCCATCATTCATCACCGCGGACTTGACCGTCGCGCGCCAAGACATCCAAACATCCATCAAGGTCAGACTCGGCGGCAAACATACAGATCACCGCGGCGAGCGAGAGCCAGTCTATCCAAGACTCGCTCCGCCGCCCATCGTTTCAGTTTCCTCCAATGGCTTGCCGTTCTCGAAGATGCTCTAGCTTGCTGATCAATTCCTGTCGTTCAGAAGACAATTGAAAGTGCGCTCGTTGGAGGCTGGCCGCCGCGATTCCGAGACAGTAAACAGTGCGTCCGAGACAGTAATCAAGGCCGAGTCGACGAGCTAGTTCAGCAATATGAAAGGCGGACGAAGCGCCAATCATCCCCCAACCAAACCGTTTTTCCAGAACGTTCGCTCACCTTTGCAACCTCTCAGCCTTCTCCCGGTCTTCGCGTGCCGCCCGCTGCCGTTCCGTCTCACTGACCAGCTCGGCCTCCTGCTCCTTGGCCAGCCGATCGATCGAACGCAGCTGCTGTCGCTCTCGGACGTACATCCCGAACAGATAGCCCGCTAGAAAGGAATGGGGAAGAACGCAAGGCATGAGCAGCATGGTATGGTGAGCAGGGCGGCAAACCAAGACGAACAGCGGACGTCAAACTAGGTGTCCGTCCGTCCATCACTTCGGCGCCGCCAGGCACATCGCCAAGCCAGCAAAGAAAAGTGATCTCGAGCGCCGGTGATTGCTCACTCGGGAGGAGGACCACGGCCGTCCCAGCGGCAAGGTACCGTTTCAGCGAGGCCATGCGTAGAATCTACGCTTGATGAAGGAAAGACAGCGAAAGGGCAGAGGAGACGCAGAGGGAGGAGCGAGTTTGCCCGACGTTGGGGCCAAGTTCGCACAGGCCGCAGTCTTTGGGAGCTGACGTCCATTTCCCATTCTTGCCTCCCGAACCTTCGCAAGAAGGAGCCTGGGACGGTTGGAGAAACTGGTGTCTGGGCAAAGATGAAGGTGGTCGGCCTTCTGTCTGGCGGGAAGGATAGCTGTTACAATCTCTGCCACTGCGCCAAGAATGGCCACCAAGTCGTGTGTCTGGCCTCGCTAGGACCGCCGCCTGGACAAGGTGAGCCCACCGTCTGACAGCCTTGCCGTGTGAGTCCGCGGTGACAAGCCGTGAATCAAGGGGGTGTAAAGCTGACGAATGGGCCGTCTCCGTGTATGAAGATGAGCTTGACTCTTACATGTACCAGACCGTCGGCCAGGACGCCGTCCATCTCGTCGCCGCTGCCCTCGACTTGCCTCTGTATCGCAGAGTTATCACGGGCACGGCACTCGAATTAGGCGCCGAGTACGGTAGCCGTTCGGGAGAACACGCTGCCGCCATTTCCTCATCGAATGGCGGGCAGAGTGTCAAAGGGGACGAGACGGAAGACCTTTACGAGCTTTTGAAGGACGTCAAGGTACGTTATCTATTTGCCCGCCCGCTTTTGGCGCGAGGCGTGGAGAGAGCCACGTCTCGGCCTATTTTCTGTCGGCGCTGTTACTGAACGTCTTGCTCGTCGTCGGTCTGCTTTGCCTCTTTTTACGGGGACAGAGTAGACACCCAGATGTAGAGGCGGTGTCCGTTGGTGCGATCCTATCAAACTACCAGCGAGTGCGCGTGGAACAGGTGTGCGTCCACCGAGCACGCTCTTCCAGCGGGCTGCTTGCTCTCCCTGAAACCATGCCCCCCTCGCTTTCTCTCGTCCAGCGCTTCTCGCTTGTCTCTGACCGTGTTGGCGTTCCTCTGGCAACGAGATCAATCCGAGCTACTTGCTGAGATGATTGCCGCTGGCATGGAGGCCGTTTTCATCAAGGTCGCGGGCATTGGACTGAACGAGCGCCATCTTGGGAAAACATTGGCGCAAATGCACGGGACGCTAGAGAGTCTGGTGAGCGTCTCTCTCCCGAAGCGGTGGTTGCCCCAGTCCAGCGCCGTTGAACTCGTCTACCCTTGTCTTTCTAGAACTCTCGATTCGGCTCGCACGTCTGCGGCGAAGGTGGGGAGTACGAGACCTTGACTCTCGACTGCCCTTTGTTCAAGAAGCGCATACAGCTGTGCGTGTCCCTTTCAAGGTGTGCTTGGTAGCGGAGCCCTTATCCGAGCACGCGCCTCATGTGCCCTTAAACATATTTTGTAGCGAGGAGACAGAGACTGTCATTCACTCGGACTCGGCGTTCGCCTCGGTCTCGTACATACGGGTCAAGCGGGCCAGCTTGGTGGGAAAGGGGGACGACAGCACTGACCTCGTCGACCTCCGGACACCTGCCACTTTGGACGACGAAGGTGCAAGACTCCTAGCCAAGTTGGAGGGCCAGGTGAGCGGTCTGGGACGGGTAGTATGGGACTCGCCAGTGGGGACTAATTAGATCTCCACTGTTCTCGCTTTTGCCCAGCTCCGTTCCACCGATGAACTTGATAGGGACGAGTCGCAGGGGATCGCCTCACCTGTTGAAAGGCAGGACGTGTCCCTCCCTCCATCGTTCGGTAAATGGAGCATCTCTCGAAGAGGTCGATGGGTGGCCATTGGCAATATTTCAGCCCTTTCTGCGGGATCCAGCGAGGCTTACGGTCTCAACGATGAAGTCGACCGGGTGTTCGCCCAGCTGCAAGGTGAGAACACTCTCCCTGAACAAGTATTCCTGTTTCAGACAAACCCATGGCGCCTGCTGTCCGTCTTCCCCTTACAGATGCACTCTCGACTGTCGGGCTCCATCTCTCTCATATCGCCCACATCAACCTTTACCTGTCTTCGATGTCGCATTTCCCCGTCGTCAATGCGGTGTATAAAACCTTTTTCGGCAGTTCGCCCCCCTCCCGCGCTTGCGTCGGTGTCGGGCCGTCACTCACAGGCAACGTACGCATGGACGTCTTCGCGTTCGACGACCGGTGTCTGAATAAAGGGTCTAGGAGGAGAAGAAGGGCGCTTCACGTCCAAGGCATGAGCTACTGGGCTCCTGCCAACATCGGCCCGTATTCTCAGGCTGTTTCTGTGAGTGTATGAAAGCGACCGCAACGTCAAGGTGCCTACCTTTGAATCGTCTTATCTCACAACCGTATCTGTGCCTCCACATTCGACGGTCAGGTCAACGAGCGCGTCTTTGTCGCAGGACAAATCGGTCTCTTGCCATCCTCTCTGATCCTACCATCCCCTTCTACTCATGGAAGCGCCGACGAAGCCTTCGCAGTTCAAGCTGCCCTTTCTTTGCAGCACGTTCGTCGCATTTTGCGCGCGTTCAGAGAGAGTGCTCCCGGTTCTGATGAGCAGGAGGGTGGACTGTGCTGGCTCTCTGCACAGGGTGTGGACGATAGAAGGGCCCTTGAGGCGGCAAGGCTTGCTTGGACAGAGCACGTCGGAGAGGTGAGCAGTGCCTTCCTTCTGCTCTTTGTGCCTCTTTGATTTCAGTGACGGTGCTCACCTGGGCGTTTGCCCATGTGGTCTTCGACCTCGCAGTCACAGAAATTACCGGTCCTGTTTCTGACCTTGCCGCCCGCCGCGCTGCCCAAAGGAGCGGGAGTCGAGTGGCAGGTGGCAGTGCACACCGGAGTCAAAGTACCGAAGGCGCCTGCCGAAGGCGAATTGGACGAGGAGGATGACGAAGGTGATGAACAATGTAGCTTCGAACGTTGCGAAGGTGAGCACAGTATCTAGCGGCGAGGACACGCTTATCCGGGAGTGTGCCTGACGAAAACCATCCCCTCTTCTTGTATCCGCTCTTGGCTTCCAGGGCGCGTGTCAGAGGAGTCCGCATCCCTGGTCTGGAACAGCGTCGTCTCTGTCGACGGCGATGCATCTTTCGGCACAATTGCCTTCCGAGGCTCTTCGTCAGGGCTGAGCGGAAAGCTGACCGATCTGTGCGAGAAGCTCCGCAACGCCGTTTCTTTGAGGGTGTTCTACTCAGCAGGCCACCAGAGCTCAGGTGAGACGCGATAGTGAAGAATCAGACAAAGGATTACACCACAACGCGATCGCGTGACGCGTACTGAAGTCGGATCAACACCCTTTCCACGCCGTCCGCGCTTTATCCCTCCCGTGCAACAACAGCCATTGCGCTCTTATCGGTCTTGTTCCCCGCGTCTACTGAGCCGTCATCCGTTCCTGCCATCACGCCCATTCCGGTCGTTTCCATCGACACGGTGCAAAGGGACGGGGCGGCATCTTGGGAGGTGGGCCTGTGTTGGTTCGGTGGCGAGGGCAGATGAACGTGAATAGAGACCGGTGCTAGACGGACGATGCTGTCTGTGCCCTAGATAGATACCCCCGCGAGAATGGCGACACGCTTAAACAGGCCTTTTACCTTTACGGTGCTTTTGCCATGAAGAACGGTCAAGTTCACGAATTGCATTGAAGGGCAGATCATTTGTACACGCACTGCGTGTGGGTTTTACGGAACAGCAGCAAACCGGGGCACGGGCTTCGACGGCTTACTTCATGACTTGGCCAGCGTGAGCCCTCTCACGACACTCCATCCGCGATTGTCTACGCCGCGCACATTCCAGGGTGATGTCCGGGGCTGTTGGACGCCGGACTCGGTCTCTGGTCGCGATGGCCCGAAGGCCACGATAGTAAGCGGGCGTGGGGTCAGCGTTCAAGGGAGGCCTCAGGACGTCAAGGCGGCACGCGAGTTTGAAGGAAGCGAGAAAGCGCAGTGAACGACTAAACGGAGAAAGATGATGGCACGCCCACCTGCTCTAGCAACGATTGCAAACTTGCCGCCAGTAGTTTCGAGCTCTTCTCGGCTGGGCACGGTAACCGTGCCTTCCCAGAGACACCACCCCCAGCACGGTTCCTTCTCCGTCGTCGCCTCTCCGACGCCGGAAGGAGCGAGCCGCAATCGCTCCCACATGGCGTCCTGTCTCTCCAATCGACTTGCAAAAGCCCACCTCGCGCGCCTCTCCGCCGCCAATTTCAGTTGTCCCGACGGCGTCTCGTCGGGATCGAGAGAAGAAAGGCGGCGGGACGGTCCTCCATATTCTCGTAAGCCTTCTCCCCGAAACGGTGATTCAGCTCGCGTTCCTTCGACGACATCCGGAACCGCGGCCAGCTCCACTCGTCCCACGGGAACCCCACCCTCCCCCACCGCATACCCTCGCACCTTGATCCAACTCATTCCTTCTTCTGGAGGCGGGAGAGGCCAGACAACCTCGTTTTCGACAGGAACTCCGATGGCCGCACCGATGCCCATGACTTGCAATGAGGGGAGGCCCTCCAGTTTCGAGCGACGGTAGAATTCGTCCCTCTCCGGGCCTGAGAGGCGGGCGAGCTCGTCGAGAGAGGTGGGAACTAGGACCTTGTAGTCGTACACTGGCGATGTGGGCAAGTGAGCAAGTGAGTGGTAGAGGACGACCAGCGGACGACGGTGGTGAGAATACTCAGGGGGCGGACGGGAAGGCTTCGTTCAGGGGGGTAAATCACCCACATTGGTAAAAGCTGTTTGACTCTCCCACCCTAACGGAGATCCTGTGCAGCCATTTTACACTTCTTGCGCCGATGTGTCCCGGAACGACGACGCGGAGTGGATATCCGTGGGAGGGAGTGAGAGGCGCGTTGTTCTGAGAGTGAGCCAGGATCACCGGGACGGTCGTGGACCTGTCGAGAAAGAGAGCGGGCCGGAAAAAGGGAGAGGCGCAATGAGTGCGGTTATTTTTTTTTGCAGAATATTGGTCAAAAAGCAATTGGCCTGCCGAAGAGACGGGGCGCACATGGCCGTCCCAAAAGGGATGGAAGCACCGTACCAATCTTGCTCGGAGCAGGGCTGGTTAGAGTCGAAGTGGACGTGCAGGTCCTTAGCCCACTCTGCAATCTCCACGTCTGGATCCGGGGTGGGATGATGAGAGGTGGGCTCGAAGTGCGATGGAGACACTAGAGACTTGCTGGTGGAAGGACCGACAGCATAGGGGTCTGGGACGCCGAGAGAGAGGAGAACGTCTCTCAAGCGGGTCCCTTAAAGGAAGGCAGAAAAAAAGAAGCAGAAACGTCACTATAGTGCCCTTTCTGTGGCCCTTTCCCTCAGCAGCTCACCTCGCCAAGCGGCGTTGGAGATTGTACCCGGTCCCCACCCGATGCCCTCCGTGGGACGCACCTCGTTCATCTCTGCTCTCCTATTGCCTGCGCACTGTTTCACGCATACAGACAAACGTCAGTTCTAGACGTCGCGTGCTGCGGAGACACAAAGGTCTTGGCGAGTGAGAAGGGAGGCTCGCCTCGAGGGCCACGATGGAGTCGATTTGTTCCCATCTGGTTTTGACGTCGTCCAGGCGCAGCTTCGTCTTCCAACCATCATCGCCGACCTCACCGATCATGGCGCCTCCCCTCCCCCAGCCGTTCCTGCTTCTAACATCTTGCCCCACACCAACTTCAAGCTGATATTCGTGCTCTCGCAGGTGCAGGATGGGGCCGTGGTTCCTGTCAAACACGAGGTGGGTAGGGGTGAGGTAAGAAGCAGTGGTGAGCTGGTCGACAGGCGACTCTGCGTTGGGTGGGTGGCTAGAGAGCAGCTTGAGTGCTGGTGAGATGTCTGTCCGGGCCATCGATAGCTATCTAGTGCTAAGTGTGTGGAGGTGAGGAGAAAGGAGAAGAGGATGTCGTAGGCAAAAAACATGTACTCCATGTACGTCCATCCGTCCGTGCGCTGCACATCGATCGAGCTCATGTCTCTCTCAAGCACGTGCGCGACCAGCTGCAGCCTCCGATCATTCCACTCCCATCGGCCCAACGCGGGGATAAGCCGGCGCGTGACTTGGTTGGACATCGACGACCGGCCCTTCTTCTGCCCCTCACCATTGATGCTCGAGCTCGCCGTTCCTTTCACCTTCACTCCCCAACTTAGATCCCCCTCGGCAGCCAGTCACATTGTCGTCCCTTCCGCTCTCACTCTCATTTCTCCTCGCCGGCCTTGTCGCTGCTTTCGTCATGGTAAGCTCGATCAGAGACGGCCGTCCATTAGCCGCCATAGCGCGCGCGCACTCGTGTCTCTCCCAACCTCACGCAAACATCCGCCTCGGACACCCTCTTTCCCTCCAGAGCGCAACCCGGGCGCCTCAGCGCGACGCGATAGTTAAACAGTTTAGGAGCATTACTAATGCTACGTGAGCCCGCCGTTTCGTTTTCGTAAACGTCATTCCTCTTGTCTCATTTTCTCTCGGGCCTTAGGGAGGCAGTTCGACAGTTCGACGAGGACGAAAGAAAGCTGATATTTGGAACCTTTTGCTCTTGCTTATCCGCGCTAAAACCCTCGCACTTACCATGGCCTGCTGCTCCGTCTTGATCAAACCATTCAAACACAACTTGTCCAACGTCGCTCAATGGAATGACCACGCTACACCTCTCCGTCCTCTCCCCCGAACGGCACCATTGAACGGTGATGCCCTTGATGCAACCAGCGCGGCCGATGCCACTCGGATTCTCAAGTCGACCAACTACCGTCTCGAAGCGGCCACGGACGCCTTCTTCTCCGACCCGCAAGCTATGGCTAACGCCGCGAAAGCATCCGGCTCTTCAGGTGCTGGTGCGAGCAAGAAGGCAAAGGAAGAGGATAAGAAGGCGGAGGAAAGGTTGACGGAATTGTACGCGAGATACAAGGGTGAGTGGACGGGGGCCAGCCGGCATCCTCCATTCTCTTCCTCTCTTCGCTCCATGAGCTTAAGGACGGCCTGCGACGTTCTCCATTTCTATTCCCTCTTGATCCATCCACAGAGCCGGACGAGGACATCATCTCCGTCGATGGTACCCTCCGCCTTTGCGAAGATCTTGGCCTAGACCCAGAAGACCCATTGATGCTGGCGATCGCCTACCATCTCACTGCTCCCTCCGTCGCCACCTTCACCCGCCGCGGGTACATCGACGGCTGGAAGGCGTTCTCACCTCCGGCCGATACCTTGGAGAAGCAACGAAGGTTGCTACGTGAACTAAGGGATCGCTTCGAGTCGAACGCAGGGGTGATGGGAAACAGGGGTCTGCCTGGTTGGAGCGCCAGTGCAGCGGGGCGAGCTGCGAACGGTGCCGGAGGGGGAGGCAGTGGATCGAGCACGCCGAGGGGAAAGGAGAAGGAGGAGACGGGCGGTATGTTTGAGCGCGTGTATGCCTTCACGTACGAGTTTGGGAGGCCGGAAGGACAGAAGAGCCTGCGTACGTGCTTTTGCCCTCCGTTTTATCTTTCATCTTCCTTACTGGGTCTTCGACGGTCGATCAGTGTACGAGCGCAAGCATTGAAAGCAGATGAGCTGATTATCGTCCGTCGCCCTTGCAGCCCTCGAATCCGCAATTGCCTTCTGGTCCCTCCTCATTCCCATCTCCCCGTACTTCTCCTCAAACGAAAAGTCCATGGCGGGCGGCTCAGAAAGGACGTTTACCACAGCGCAGCTCGAGGTCTGGCATCGATTCTTGAACGAGGAGACAGGAGGAAGGGCGATCAGTCGGGATACATGGATGCAGTTCCTCGACTTTATCAGGGTAATCGATCCTAAGTTTGAGCATCATGACTTTGACGGTGTGTCCTGACGCCTTACTTGCCGTCGTCGTACATTCGTTGCGATTTGCTCGGCTTGTACTCACTTCCGGATCCTTTAACCTCCCTTTCCCCCGTCCTTCTTCCATTTACACCGTCCAACAGCCGCCTGGCCTTCACTATTCGACGAGTTCGTGGAGTGGGCACGAGAGAAGAAGAGCAGGGAGGACGGGGAGAAGTTGTGATGAATCGAACATTCATTATTTTCTAGGGGCGTCCATCTCTGCCCGCTGCCGCACGCTTCCGGGACCCGGCTTTCCTCGTTCCATTGCTAGGGGACTGATGGAAACGTAGAGGGCAAGACCAGCAGGCGCCCCTTGCTTGGAGCTTCGTTCTTGTGACTGTATCCAAACATGCATTGCCCATTCGATTGATGCTCCGCCTACCACCTCCGGTCGCTTCCTTCCGCCGTTTCCGTTCTTTCTCTCTCGCTTCATCCTTGGCGCGTAAGCAGAAGCACGCAACGCGAACGCACCACTCCGCTCCGCTCCCTTCGTGAACCGCTGCATCTTCCCTCCCCCTGCTCTCCCCTACCTTGCACGTCGTTCGCGCCTCGTCGCTGGAGCCCGCCTGCTTTTCCCGGCCCCCTTTCGATCGTCCTTTTCATGTTTTACTTCATTTGACGCCCCAGTATTCAATCTGTCGTCCAGCCTATCCGTCAGTGAACAAACTGTCCCTCGTCCCTCGTCCGTTGTCCATAGGCAGGTCGCATGGCATTCCACATCCGAGCAGTGGCCGATGGCACTAAAGAAAGAGGCAGTCGTTCACATCCAAATCGTCATTTTCATTGGCGAGCGACGCACGCGACGGTTATGAATGCATTTGCACGGCTCGAGTCGAACATCCGCACAACCCTTCCGTGGCCAGGTCTTTTTTTTTTTTAGTCGGTGCTGGCCCTCCCGCCGATCGTTCACCCTCGCAGCCTCGTTCGCAAAACGAGCCAAAGCGCAGGCATGGGATGGAAGGGACGACGAGAACGCGGGCGGGGCGGTAGACTGAACTGATGTGCGCGGCGAGCGAGCTTGGGAGCCTCTACTGGAAGAATGTTTTTTGGAGGCATGGTCGATTCGGCCAATGACAAAAAGAAATTTTTTCTTCGAGGAAACGCTCTCGCTCTCGCTCGAGATGAAGATGGGGCCACCTACTGGTTACCGCCTGGCCGGATCGCATCGCATGCTCGTCCCTCAGTCAGGCCGGCGGCGGCCTCAAGGTGCTCCGCGAACGCACGTACGATCTCCGCGTCCTGTCGAGCGTATCTAGCCAGCCTACCTATCGGTTTCGGGTCCATGTCGACGGCTTTCACGTTGACATGGAACGACGCAACCCTCGCGTGGTCGTCATCGTCATCGTCCGTCGAGCTCTTCTTCTTGGACAAGCGAACGAAGACAGAACAATCCTTGAACGTTGCGCTGAGGAGATAGGCGAGGATGAGAAGGCGGAGCGATCGTGGACGACGACCGGTGGTCGTCGTCGGCGAGGGTGCCAAGCTCTCTTCGTGCTCGTGCTTGCGTTCGAGATGGATGAATTCTTCCGCGACAGACCTCCACTCTGCTAATGTGGGTTCCGCCATGACCGCTTGGGCACTTGCGCCTATTGGCGTGCCGAAGGGAACGTCCGGACCGAGTTCGGCTGCCCACGCCTTGACCAGACCTTCCGTATCGAGGGCGTCAAGCGCCCTTTGGAGGTGGCTTAGCCGGCGGAGCAGGCTAGACTCGAGCAAGGCCCGTGCCATGACGGACGAGAAGGCACGCCGGAGGCGGTGGTCGTCTTCATCCCCGACGGTGACCGTCGTCGTACCGGTGGAAAGGAATTCGGCCAGCGCCTGCTTCGTCGGCCCATCGGGCTCGTCCCACATTTGGGATGGCAAAAGGAGACGGCCTTTCCAGAACAGTCGCAAATTGTTCGTCGTACCCCCCGTGAGCCGCCAGCCATCCCACAGAGCTTCGATAGCTCGGCGGACACGCTGCGGAGAGGAGGAGTAGAGGTCTAGCGGGCAGTAGTCGGGCGGCGCTGGAGGGGGATGTGCCACTGCAGGCGACGTGTCATCATCAGAGCGGGATCGGGCCATCTTCTTTTCTTTGAAATGTCGGTGCATGCAGAACCGACAGTGACGGCGCTTGATCATAACCGTCTTCGGTGATAGATAGGTCGGAGAGGGGAGGAAGCCCCACTTGGGCTGGGCGAAGAATACGGGAAGCAGTTCACGATGAGCTGCGAACCTCCTCGGCAGGGGGTCCAGACAGAAAGCAAGGTCACCTTGATCTCTACCGAAAGCGCTCGCTCGTCCAGACTACTACCGACTAGGTTCTCCGCCAAGACGCCGGCGCCACGCTGGGTATCGAGCGCAGCCTGCTGTCTCCTGCACGCAGGTCTTTCCTTGTCCAATCGCAGGGCGACATGTCGCAGGAAGGTGGGCGACAAACGTACGTTGCGGCTCCATGGGAGGTGCTCGGCGCCGATTAGGGGAGCGACCACCGTCGTGGAGAAGGCGTCGTCGGCATCGGCCAGCGCCTCTGCCTCGCCGATACCGACGTCTGCAGTGTGACGAATCTCGCCATCGACCGGGGTGTCGGCGGAACGACGCTTGCGGACCTCCTTCCGCAGGCGCAACACCTTCCCTGTGAACGCGGGGTCGTGGCCCTCGTAGGCGCACACGAGGTTCGCCCCGCCCTCCGAGAGGTAACTCCACTCCGAGGCGTCCATGGGGATGCGTTGGGTGGTCGGGCATGGAGCCAGAGGGGGACCGGACGGAACTGGGTCGACCTTGGCCCGCATCGGTCAGCACTGAGGGGATAAGGAAAGAGACGAATGCGACGAGCGCCAGGAGCCAAGACGCTTGAAGCGGCCGCTCGTGTCGGTGGGTCTGTCGGCGGCAAAAAGATCGGTTGGCGTCGCTTGCGTCGTGCGATGGCCGGGAACGAAGGGCGACGGGGGAGCGGGTCGTGACGGAGAGAGTGAGACCGATGCTTCTTCCAGCTCACCTCGCTCGTCCAGCCAGCCGCCGCCTCCGTCTCTGACGGTGTTCTTGGTGTACACCGGGATGCTGGAAGAGGATGAGTAAAAGAGACGACGGCTACTTAAGACGGCGGTCGGCGGCCCGACGTCCTTGCTGGCCAGCTCTCCTACCTTTCTTGCTTCCTTCTTTCCGCTCTTTCCTATCTCTCTCTCTGTGTCTTCGCTTTCGACGCCCGTCGCCTCGTCGTCTCGTTGTTTGTCTGTCTGTGTGTCCCAGGACAAAGAGACGGCTGGGCGTCGAGGGAGTGTTGGTGGCGTGGCCTGCGCCGGCTGGTCGCTACCCGCACGCGACTCGCCGCTGCGTTGTTTGCCGCGGCTTCGACTCGCGAGCTGACGCTTGACACTCAACACTCGACGCCGCTTGCTCAATCGCCGACATCTCGCTCACTCTCCCGACAACTCACTCCAACCACACTTCCCTTGCTCGCCCGAACCACCCTTGCTCGCCCGACCCACACCCTTCGCCCGACCCTTCCACCCATCGCCCGAGCCCGGCCTCCCCCTCCCCCTCGTCCAGCGCCCGCGACCGAGGCACGCAACCGACCCCCTTGTTCACCCACCACCACCACCTCTCTCTCTACCCCCCTTTCCCCCCCTTTC
>JAMDHS010000131.1:0-39785 GCA_029717555.1 Peribolospora baueri
GATGGGCGATGACGTCCACATCGAGCGCGGCCAGCACGCTCGGCAGGTCGGTCTCAAAGCCGTGGCTGTACAACGCCATGCTGCCGTCGCCGAGCTTGGCGAGCGTGCGAACGGCGCGACCGAGGCGTTCCCCCCTTCCCCCTTTTTTTTTTTTTTTTTTTTTTTTTCGCTTCCTTTTTTTCTACCCCTCCCTTTCTTTTCTTTCGCCTGCGTCCGTCCGCCCGGGCGTTCTGGGCCATGTGGAATGGGGTGCGCTCGGTGGGCGGAGCGGCGAAGAGGGACGGAAGGAACAATGAATGACCATCGCCGGCCTCGTCTCGGGTTGTGAGCCAGCCGCGTCGAGGGTGGGCCGCGTTTCATTAACGATGATCAGATAGATTAGATCTAGCCTCGCGACTGAGATCGTTTGTTCGTTCGTTCGTTCGTTCGTTCGTTCGCTCGCTCGCCGACTTGACGAGGTAGACGATTCGGACGTTTTCGTCGTTCGCTGCCCATGACCCCGTCCGTGTGCGTGTGTGTGTGTACCTCTCTGTTTGTCTGACTTTTGTCTTCTTTTGTCTTCGCCCTGTCGGCTCGCTGCTCTCGCCCTCGCGCACGTCGCGTCGCGTCTGGATACGATTGCTACCGTCTCGCGCACGTTGGGGTCGGACCCCGTTTCTGGCCGCGTCCGTCCGGTGTCCGACCCCGGCGCCGGTGCGTCCGGTCGTCCGCTCCGCCGGATGTTGGTTGCGTCGAGTCGTCGACCCCGTCCTCGGCGCGGAGAAGAAGGAGGAGAAAGGAGAAGGAGTGTCTCGTCCAGCGCTCCCGCTTCCGTCACCCTTGTTCCTCCCCACTGCAGCCGCCGCCCTCCTCGGGGTCTCCTCCCATCCTCTCCTCTCACCCTCTCCTGACAGCGTCGCAAGGGCCCGCAGTGGCGGCAAGTAGGGTGATCAGGTCAGGATCAGGTCAGGATCAAGATCAGCGCCCATCTAAGGCGATCGACGTCGATCCCCCTTCCACCCTTCCACCCTTCCACTCTTCCACAACGCCCCTTCCATGCCCCTGTCTCATCTCTCGCCCTCGCACTCGCACTCGACCCTCAACTGTCGCCGCAACCCTGCTCGCTTCGCACATCGCCATCATCCTTCCGGCGTTGCGGATCCCCGACCAACCGAACCGAACCAAAGCACGCGCCGAAGCTCGCCTTTCCTGTTCTCCTTCCTCCTCCTCCCCCTCGCCTCGCTCCCTCTTCGCCCGCCGTGTACAGCGCAACATTCAGCTCTCCTTCTTTCTATCTGCACGCAGCGATCAAATTTTTTTGCTTCCCCGTCCCTTTTTTCACCCCCGTCACATCGCTAGCTCTCGGGCACCATGCCTCGGCCCCGTCGGCGGCGTTTGAACTGGCGACGGACGGGCTGCTGCTGGGGCGCGGACGGGAGGGAGGCGTACGGGTTCAGCACAGCTCCGCCTCCCCATCGGAGCTCGAGAGAGAAGGGGAGAGAGAGCGAGCGACACACTGAGAAAGAGGGAGAGAGAGGAGAGGAAACAGCGCACACACCTCCGCCTCATACGCTGCCGTCAAACGCATAAATACAGGCCTCGCTCCCCCCTCATTCTCTCGTCCCTCACGAACAGGTTTCTCACCCTCCTTCCTACCCACTCCCATACCCTTCTTCCACACCGACGCTTACGTCCTGACGAACCAGCTCCTCGCTCCCTCCACAGTCGTTCTCTTCGAAACCATGTTTGCCAACACCCTCTCCCTCGTGGCCGCAGGTCTCGCCCTCACCGCCGCCGCCTCCGCCGCGCCCCTCTCCAAGCGCTCCTTCTCGGGCCAGGCCACCTACTTCGACGTCGGCCTCGGCGCCTGCGGCTGGACCAACTCCAACTCGGACATGATCGTCGCCCTCAACACGGCCCAGTACGGATACACCGGCGTCGCGTCCTCCTACTGCGGCCAGTGGGTCACCATCACCAACACCCAGAACGGCAAGACGGCCAGCGCCCAGATCGCCGACGCCTGCCCTACCTGCTCTAGCGGCTCGCTCGACATGAGCCCCACCCTCTTCCAGTCGCTGGCCAGCGGTGGCCTCGGCGAGGGCGTCTTCCCCATCTCCTGGACCGTCGGTGGCGGCTCTAACAACAACGGCGGCGCCCAGTCGTCCACGACCACTTCCGCGCCTCACACTACGCAGACCCAGGCCTCTCAGCCCACGCACACCGCCCAGAAGTCGTCCTCCTCCTCGGCCGCGCACCCCACTTCTGCCGCGCCGTCTCCTTCGTCCTCGGCCCCCGCGGACAACGACCGCGCCTACAAGGTATACGGCGCGCTCAACGTGCTCAACTCGACGCAGCTCGCCAAGGTCTTCAAGGCAGTCAACAGCACCTCTTCGTCGGCTAACAGCACCGAGAAGTACGCCGCGGTGATCGCACCGTCGCCCGCTTCCAACGGCACCGACCTGTCCAAGCACAAGGGCGAGTACGTGTCCATCTGGAACAAGACCACCAACGTCACCGCGCTCGCCCGCGTCGCCGGCTCGTGCGCCAACTGCACCGAGAACAGCGTGGCCGTCAGCCAGGCTCTGTACGACCTCCTCGCCCCCGCCGCCGCCGCCAACAAGTCCAACGCCACCGCGTCCTCGCCCTACGTCTACTGGCACTTGCTCGCCAAGGACTTCAACCTCACCGCCCGCAACGCCACCCTCGGCAGGCTGTGACAAACCCAAAATTCACGGGACGAGGCGCGGCGCGGCCCCTCCCCGAAAATTAAGCAGATAGAGTCGATCTCTCTCGTCTTCCCTCTTCCCTCTTTCTTCCCGCGTTCACATCGCAAATTTTTGCTTCTTTTTTCCATCGCTTCCTTCGGTTTCTTTCGCATGCGCAAACCAATGTCTTTTTCTTGCCCTTCCTCCGACGGCGGCCCGGTGGCCGCCGTCCCCTTTTTTTATTCCGGATCGGACCGAAGCTGGTTTTGTTCGCCTTCGTGTTTCGTTTCTTCATGTAGCATTCCCCCTCCTCCGTCGCCTCGTGTCGACGGACGAACCGCGACCGCGAACCGCGGAAAAGCGTCGGCGCGCGAGCGGAACTTCCCACGCGCCCCTTGTATCCTTTTTCCCTCCCTCACCCCCCCACACACACGAACCCCCCAAGCCGCCGTCGTCCAGGGTACGACGGCCGTTCCCCCTCCTCGGCCGCCAGGCGCGCCCATGTAACCCTCCGCCAAGAAACCTCTTTTGCCCCTTTTTTTTTAGTTTAGTTAGCATGGGCTACGAATGAAACGGGATGTGAAATTGAAGATTTAAATGAAATGAAGTCGCATGTGCGTTACGGGTGCGGGACCACTACTAGTTTTGTCAACGTCTTCTCCCCTCCCCTCCGTTTCGTATGTCTCCATCTCCATAGGTCCATCCCTCCAGCCGTCCCTTGTTACGCCGGCCGAAGGAGAGACCAAGGCCTCGCGAGCGAGCCGAGGGTTTAGTTTCCATTCCATTTCAATTCATTTCAATTCCATCTCCGAGCGAACGAGCGAGCGTCGCGGGGTGGGCAATAGAAGGGGGGTGGGAGATCGAAAACGAATACGAATACGAATGACACAGGGGGAAAAGAGGCGTCCGTCGGGTGTGAAGCTCGCTCTCGTTCGTTTCCTTCCGGTTGCTCCCTCCCTCGGTCCGGCCGGCTCAGACGCCGCCCTTGAGCGAGCCTGTGATGGAGAAAGGAAGGGAAGAGCGAGGCGGGCAAACGGAGATAGGGGGTCGGCGCTCAAATGAGATGAGAGAGGAAACGACCCGGACAGGACCGGACCGAACCGACGACCGTCCGGCCCGTGGAAAGCAATACTCACTCGTCGCCTCCTTCTCGGCCTGGTGCTTGACCTGAAAAGCCATGGGGCAGACGCAGACGAGAGGGAAATCGGTTCAGTCGGCGCGCGCTCACTTGCGCAACACCGGGCCGTCGAGTCGAATCGAGGCTTACCTTGGCCTTGTCGAGCATGTTCAGGCCCTTGGTCTCGAACAGCCGTTCGACCTGCGCAGCGACGGTGGAGAGAGATGAGCGTGTGTGTACGTGCGACCTCGCATATCGCTTTCCCTCCCTCTGCCCTCCGGCCCCTCTCGCTTGCCAACCGTTGCCGTACAAGACAAAGAACAGATAAAAACAAAAAAGAAAACAAAAAAAGACCAGGAAGAACTCACAATGCCACCGGCGAGACCGGCAACGATCTCCTTGGCCTTCTCGTGGTTCACTGGCTCGCCGTGCTGGCTCTTGTGCTTGTTGTACTCGTGCATCGCGGCGTAGGACGCGGCGGCGGCGATGAGCTCATGCCTGGGGAGGCCAAGGGGAAGGGAGATGGATGTCGAATGGGGTGGGTGAGTTGGGCGAGAGCGAGTGGAAGGAACAGGGGGACGGTGCGCGGGACAGGACTCACGACCAGTGAGGCTTGTGCCCGCCGCCTGGTGTCACAACAGACATCGACAATCCGCGTCAGTCAGTCGAACCAGGGCAGGTCAAGTCGACGGAACGACGGCAAGGAACAGTCGCGGGCCAGGCACGTTCGACGACGCTCACCCATCACCTCGTCGTGCGCATTCTTGTGGTGGTCGAGAAAACCCATCTTGGAAGTGCGTCTGTGGTTTCTTTTCTGACAGAGAGACGAAGGGGGATGTGGAGAGACGGAGGAGGAGACGATAATCCGACCGTCGCACGTTCGTCCCGTCTTTTATACCCCGCTCTCTCTCGCTAGCTGCTATGCTGGGACCACAGCCCCGGCTGTGCTCGCCCGTCACGTTACGTTGTCACGTTCGACGAGGCAAGCAAGGCAAGGCAAGGCAGGGCAGGGCAGGGCAGGGCACTGCTGTCGAAGCACCGCCTCGTGTGGTGTCCAACGTCGGGCTGCCCGTCGTTCCCTCGAGCGTCGCTCGATCGTCATAACACGCAGATACCGAGCTGCAGTCGCCGTCATCTCTGTCCTGGCTGCTTCTGGAACGCCCGGCTGATCTTGCCTCCGCTCGGCGTCGGCTAGTGCGTCCGTCCGCTACGTGCATCCGCCGTGTACATGACGTAGCCAACGTCCACGAGGGAAAAAAAGCAGAAAGAAGAAATGGCGGGTGGCGGAGTCGAACGGAGGACGCTGACTGACGATCGCCCTCTGATTGGGCCCAGCCGCGCAGGTAGCCGCCGCTTCTCCCGGCCGGTCCCGGCTTGGCCCACGGCGACGACACGACCGCCTTCTTCGCCATCATCCATCATCCATCCCCCAATCCTCAATCAACCCCGCGTCTTACTCTTCCTCCCAACCTCCCCGTCTTCCCTCGCGCCGCCCCCCTTCTCCTAGCCCTCCTCCGCACAGCCCGCCGCAACATGGCCTCTCTCCTCCGGCCCGCCTCTCGCCTCCTCGCTCGCTCCACCGTCGCAGGCCCGTCCTCCGCAACGGCCTCGTCCAACGGCCTCCGCGCCTTCACCGTCTCCGCCCCCGCTCGCCTCGCTACGCCTACCGAGGACAATGCCGCCTCTTCTCCGACCGGAAAGCCCACGCACATGAAGCAGTTCAAGATCTACCGATGGGTCAGTCCGCGTGCCACATAGACCGCCACGCCAGCGCGCTCGCACGACCTTGCCTTCTCTCCAACGGCCACCGTCCGCGGGCGGGCTTGGAAGTAAAAAGAAGTTTTCTGAAAAAGGATCGGTTTAGCTAACAGCGCCATGAACCCTGCCCTCCCTGTTCTCGCCTCTGTCGCCGCTCTCCCGATCGTGTCGCCTCCAGAACCCAGATAAGCCTGCGGAGAAGCCTTACATGCAGACGTACGAGATCGACCTCAACGCGACCGGGCCCATGGGTGAGTCGAGCCGAGCCGAGCCGAGGATGTCCCCATCCCGATTTATCACCACTCATTCGCACCTTTCTCCTCTTCTCGCCGGCGCATGTCCCAGTCCTCGACGCGCTGATCAAGATCAAGAACGAGATGGACCCCACGCTCACCTTCCGCCGCTCCTGCCGCGAGGGCATCTGTGGCTCGTGCGCCATGAACATCGACGGCGTCAACACGCTCGCCTGTCTTTGCCGCATTGAGAAGACTTCCGACACCAAGATCTACCCTCTGCCGCACAGTGAGTTCTCGTCTCAAGGCTGGATGGCAGGCAGGTGGGGGCAAGAGAGGGGGGGAAGCCGGGGTGTGGTACGCGCCCCTCACCATCTTAAACTCGCTTCCTTTCGTCACCTCAGCTTATGTCGTCAAGGACCTCGTCCCTGACCTCACCCAGTTCTACAAGCAGTACCGTGCCATCAAGCCGTAAGTGTTTGCCGCCACGCCGGGTTTGACATGTGCAGACGGAAGATAGAGCACCTGATGGCTCTCGGCCGTCGCTTTCGTCGTCGCGCCCCTGCAGTTACCTTCAGAGCAACGCGAAGCCCGAGCGGGAGCACTTGCAGTCGCCGGAGGACCGTCGCAAGTTGGACGGCATGTATGAGGTAAGCGCCGGTGCGCTTGGCTGCAGTCGCCCGAATCGTGTCGCTCACCTACATTTTCGTTTTCGCTTGGACGTGAACGCAGTGCATCCTTTGCGCTTGCTGCTCCACCTCGTGCCCGAGCTACTGGTGGAACCAGGACGAGTACCTCGGCCCGGCCGTCTTGATGCAGGCTTACCGGTGGATCGCAGACTCTAGGGTGAGTCGCGGTTTTCCTTCTAGCGAACCCAGCTCAGCTAGTCGCGCATAATCTTGTCTTCGAGACTGATCACTCATTTCCTGTTGGCGGACGTCCGTTCTTGCTTGACAATGGATGGAAAGGACCAAGCAAAGGCGGAGCGCACGGAGCAGCTGCAAAACACTTTCTCGCTCTACCGCTGCCACACGATCTTCAACGTGGGTGTCCAACTGCCATTTGACCCTTCCTCCTTTTCTCTGTGCTGGCGAGGCGGCAATGTGCGGCCACTGACGTGTCGCCGTTCTGCGCTTCACCTCGACAGTGCACCAAAACTTGCCCCAAGGGACTCAACCCGGCAAAGGCGATCGCTCAGTTGAAGATGACCCTCGCCTCCGCGTGAGGAAACTGATCTGACCCGTGTAGGTGGTCGACTCGCATGGGTGGCGGTGACAGGCTTTCGCACCTGTTAGGCACGGGGAACCCCGGTCCGCGCTGCTCGCCACGTGTCGCTCCTTCGGCTTTATTGGCCTTTCCACCTGCGGTCCGCCTCTCCCTTCCCCTTCTTCTCCCTTCCCGTTCTCTTCCTCGTTCGGCTCGACCCATGCGGCTTCCCCACACCGACTGATCGAATCGGTCGATCATCGAACCGCCGTGGGAGTGGTGCGATGGCGCGGGCAGACGGCGCGACGTGGAGCGTATGTATCCAATCTTTATCCGTTTCCCTGTCGTCGTCCTTCTTCACGTACCGTAGACCACGTTTCCCGCTCGGACAGCCGTTCTTACAATGGAAGCGTTCCAAAGGCCGTTTAGGGCAGTGGCCAGATCGCATCGCATTCGGACGATCGATGCGGCGCGGCTCCCCGACCTAGGCGCGCGAGGCGTCTTGAAAAGTTCGACGAGGACTCAGCGTTTCCGACATTGATGATGATGAGCATGTCAGGCCCACCTAACACACCGTGTTCTCTCCCGCTCATGGGCGCGATTGAATCTGTTTAAGAGTCCTTAATAAAGCAGGCCGTTATCAGCGATGGCCGCTTCGTCGCTCATCCGTCGCCGCAGCATCCAGTCGAGCCTGCCTGTCGTTGCCATGCGACGGCGTCCCTCCGCCCATTTTATCTCCATCACCACCGCCGCCGACCGTCTTTTCTGACGGTCCTTGCATTCGCTCGTCCGGCACCTGCGATTGATTCGGTCGATTGGCTAACCGATGGACTTTCTCACATTTCCAGAAAGCGAAGCGTGTGCATCATCGTAATCCTCCTCCTCCTCGTCGTCGTCGTCGTCGCCATCCAGTAGCCGCCCCTTACTTAACGACGTGTATCATGGGCCTGCACCTCGTAGCGACCCGTCTAGTTAAATACAACGTCGTTCGGACCGCTTGGCGGCTGTGCTGTCGTGCAGCGACCTCCGTTCAGCCCAGCTTCATTGTTTCTGCCTGTATGCCCCTCCCCGCTTTGGATCTGTCCCACCCACCCATTCTTCTCTCAGTCACGCTCGTCGCCATGTCCCACATCCCATCGTTCTCGACGGATCACCCGCCTGCCGAACAAGCCTCCTTTCCCAGGACGAAGCTACCGACGAACGACTGGACCAGTGCAAGGTCGCCTCGGAAGCCCGGCCCGGAGCCGTTCTTGCTCACAGATGAGAACTGGTTGACTGACCGTAAGACCGTGTCGCGCAGGCTTGAAGGACGGGATTCGAACGAGCCCGTGTGTACGATTTCAATCGCCGTCGGCTAACACGACCAGGCGAGCTCGAGCCAAAGGACTGTCCGTCAGCGTGCTCTCCGCTTCCGTCTCCTGCCAACTTACATTGACGGCGTCGCTTGTCGACGTTGTCTGGTCGATCATATAGACCCAGCCCGTGGATAAAGCCGTCGTCGTCCTCTCCTCGTCCCTGCTCTTATAATTTATTCATCACCTCCCTTTTCCCTTTCGCTTTTTCTGTGTCTCCCTCCTCCTCTTCCCTCCCCTTCATCTCCGCCCTGATCGGTCAACTTGCTCGGATCCCCTTCAGGTTTCCGGCTCGCCGCCTCAACGGCCCCGGCTTTCTTTCCCTTTGTCCTCTTCCCCCCTCCTTTTTGTCGTCCGGCTTTGCACGAACCCCTTTCCCCCCTCCCTGCTCCCACCCCCGAGCCGGACTCGGACCGCATACTCACTCGCACATAGGACTGGTTCCTGCCTCGTTCGCCTTTGCCTTACTCTTGGATCGATAGTCCGCTGCGCGGCGTACGCTCCTTTTTCTTTTGTCTTTGACCTTCCCTTTGTCCCTTTCGAATAGACTGGAACCGACGGTTTCTCCAATTCCACCGACACCGTCATCGCCACCCTCCCTTTCCTGCTCCTAAGCCCCCGCCTTTCCCACTCCGAACGATAAAAAAAAACCTTGGCCCGACATGCCCCTGCCCAGGGACAGCGAGCCGAGCTTTTGGAGGCGCGAGTTCACCGGCCGCAAGCTGCTGTTCAATGTGCTCTGGTACGGTGCCCACATTGGCATGTTCATTTATGGATGGGTCTCTCAGGTGGGTCTTACGCGCGGTCGCGCGTCGTTCAGATGCATTGGTCAAGCGTTGTCGGCTCTGGAGGAGCGGGGCTTGGGAGGACCGGGAAGGCGAAGGAAAGACAAGACGGCCGGGGAAGGGAACGGGCAGAAAGAGCGACGACGTATCTGACTGATCATTCCGTTCCTCCACCTCGCCTCCCTCTCTTGTTCAACCTCTTTTTGCATTTTATCAATGTCAGGAACAAAACCAATCCTTGGCGGCGCTCAACAAGCTCAGGTTCTCCGTCTGGATCTCTCGCGGAGCCGGTTTTGTCTTGGGCTTTGACGGTACGCTCATTCTCATTCCTGGTGAGTACGTCCGGTGCTGGCCGGTGGTGGCGTGGTCACTCTTTACTGGGAAGGAGAGGTGACGACGAGCTTGCTCTCAAGGAGAAAGAAACGCCTTTCCAGTCAGCCGGTTTCAGGCGTTGCTGACTCTCCACCGCCCACTCTGAACGGTTGCAGTCTGTCGCAACCTCATTCGAGTGATCCGGCCTCAACTCACTTGGCTCATGCCATTTGATGAGAACCTTTGGTGCGTCCAGGACCTGTGCTTCCCTCCTCGGCTGAACGTGGACGCTCACGTCCCTCGCTTCCTTCATCGTTCCTCTGTCCCCATGCACTCCCTGGCCGCAGGTTCCACCGGCAAGTGGCTTACCAGCTCCTCTTCTGGTCCATCGTCCACACCACTGCCCACTATGTCAACTTCATCAACGTCGAGCGCACCCAGATCCGACCCGGCGGTGCCTATCAGATCCACTACGAGCAGGCAGGTGGCATCACGGGCCACGTCATGAACTTTATCATCTTCCTCATGTACACCACCGCCCACCACAAGATACGCCAGCAATGCTTTGAGGCGTTCTGGTACACACATCGTGAGCTGCACCGCTCGGTGCCGTTAGACATTTGCTGTTATCTTTCTTGGCAGCGCCCAATTGACCTCCTTCCACCTTCTGTTCTTGCGCTCGTCTACAGATTTGGCGTTCTTCTTCATGATCGCCTTGTACACGCATGCCACGGGCTGCTTCGTCCGTGACACCACTCACCCAGCATACACGGACACGTTCCCCTTCTATGACGCCAAACAGTGAGTAACTCCCAATGGATTGGAAAAGCTCTCTCTTCCGCGTCAGCCGGAAGACGTCCTGATCTCTCCCATTCGACGCGCCCGTCCTTTCACACTCGTTGCGCGCAGCTGCGAAGGCTACGAGACCTGGCGCTTCACCATCTGGGGCGGTATCCTCTACTTTGGCGAGCGTGTCTTCCGTGAGATCCGCGCGCGACGCGAGACCAAGATTGTCAAAGTGCTCATGCACCCCGCCGGCGCTATGGAGATTCGGTTCGTAAAGCCCAGCTTCAAGTATATCAGGTGGGTTGGGCTGTGCGCCGGTCGGCTATGCCGTCCTCCCGTTTGTGAAGTTCCGAGTTGGTTCTTCTGCGGTTCAGAACCGGCTTGCGCGTTCGGGAAGCGGAGTTTGAGTTACGAGCTGTTCGCTACTTCCCCCCCCACCTTCTCGCAGCGGGCAGTGGCTCTTTGTCCAAGTCCCGGAGGTGTCTCGTTGGCAGTGGCACCCGTTCACCATCTCCTCAGCCCCGGACGACCCGTACGTGTCGGTGCACATCCGCCAGGCGGGAGACTGGACGCGCGCCCTCGGCGAGCGGCTGGGGTGCACGCGGGCGCTGGCCGAGCAGCTCGACCGTGCGAGCAAGGGCGATGCGGACTTTGACGAAAAGACCGGACGCAATTCGGTGGATCAGTACTGGGAAATCGACCCTGCCACCATGATGCCCGGGCAAAACCTGCCTCGTCTGCGCATCGATGGCCCTTACGGCGCACCCACCGAGGACGTCTTCAGGGCAGAAGTGGCCGTCCTCATCGGCGCCGGTATCGGCGTCACGCCGTTTGCTAGCATCTTGAAGGAAATTTGGTGCGCGTGCGCGGATTGGATGCGACAAGGACAAGTCAGCGACAAGCTCACATCTTCTCGCGCGTCGTATTCCGGTGGTCACAGGTATCGTCAGCAGAAGAAACAGTTGGGCGCGTTGCGCAAGGTCCATTTCATCTGGATCGCCAAGTGAGTTTCGATCTGAAATTTTGGCCTTTTCTCATTCGTTCCGCTCGACCCTCCGCTGCGCTTCCGCCACTGAGCACCCGGCGTGGGATACCCGCTTTTTGCGCGTTCGCAGGGAGACGTCGTCGTTCGGGTGGATTCAGAACCTCCTCTCGCAGATCGAGGCCTCGCAAACCGATCGTGAGCTGCGTTTTTGTTGTTGTTGTTGTTGTTGTTGTTGTTGTCGGCATCGCCAGTGTTATGTTACTCAACTCGCCTTTCCTTTTGCTGTCCACCTTCCCCTATCAGCGAACTTCCTCACCATTTCGCTCTTTCTCACCGCCAAGCTCACCGAAGACCAAGCGGCCAATGTCATCCTCAACGACGTCGGCTCCGACGTCGACCCCCTAAGTCTGCTCCACTCCCGAACTAACTTTGGCCGCCCCAACTGGCGTCCCATGTTCGTCAACATGGCACAGGCCATCGAATCGGGCAGCTACTTGCCCGGTCGCGAGAGCTCGCTGAAGAGCACCGTCCACGTGAGTAAATCGATCAGGCTGAATTGGAGGACGCGAAACCGGGTAAAATGGCTCGAGATGATCCGCGAGGACTCGCGGATTGTGGATGTCGGTCACGCTGACCAAAGCTTGAGCCCTTCTCTGCCTCGTCTCGTCTCGTCTCGCCCACGCACCAGGTCTTCTTTTGCGGCCCCACGCCGCTGGCCAAGTCGATCCGCTTGCATGCGAAGGCGGCAGCGACCGAGCAGGTCAGATTCACGTTCAGCAAGGAGCACTTCTGATCGAAGAGTTGTCTTCATTACCCCCGAACCGGGATGTGTGCGTCGGACTGGGTTAGGGTGGGTTTGGAGCCGACTGTCCGAGTACGAGGCACGTCCAAGCCTTTGATTGGGGCCGACCAAGTCAACGAGTATTATACAAACGCCCGTTGAAAGAAGCAGGGGATTGCAGAGGAGGGGGGAAAGGAAGGCCGAATTGGGAGTAATCAAACCTACCTTATGGAAACATGACAAGCCCATCCACAGGTCCAGGTCGGGGGGGCAAAGGTCTAACAAAACCGATGAATTTAGCCCGCCTAACTGCCCGCCGAACCGGAACGTCCTTGAACAGTTTTCTCCGAAGTTTTCATGAGAGTCGTTTTCTTCCATCCTTGGGTAGCTTTACTCACCGATTATAACAGAATAACGTAGTGTGCAAAGATGGGCGCCAAGGCCGTCCACTTTGTGGGCGCAGGTTTGAATCCTGCAGACGTCGCCAAATAAGGTAGTGTGCATCTATGTCGAATCCAGGCGTCGCCTGTACACGATACCGCTTCTGCGTTGACTTCCGCGGCCTCAACAACGCCGGTGCGAGATGTGTCGACGTATAAGATGAAGGGCCGAGTCCATGATGCGGGCCGAGACGTGGACAGGCGCGCTCCGAGGGCCACCATTCCCCATGCGACCCTTCCCCCGCCCCGGGTTCCGCTACCGAGCCGTCCAGGGTGAGCTTGAGGAGTTCGGATTTGACCTGCAGGGCCATGGCTTCATCGCCCATGGTGAGGGCCGTCTTGAAGTTCTTGTAGAGTTGGCTCCCCACGTAGTCCGCTCGTGGCCTTTGTACATTAGGCTAGCCACGTTCCCTTTGCCCCTGGAGTCGTCGCACGTAAAACGCCAAGGAATGTGTCGAGGTCGTGGTCGTACTATTTGCCTCCGGGGGTGAAGTCCGGGGAGGAGGCGGTAAGAATGTCGAAAGCACGCGGAAGTTGGACAAGTATGTCTTGCAGCCTGTTGGACCAGCTGTGGAAACTGGTGCTGCCTGGGACTTGAGGTAACACTTGTTGGACTCTGGATTTCGCTTTTTGCTGGTTTTCCGGTGTCCTTGTCGTCGTTGTTCCCTTGTGAGCCCCTCAGAGTGGCCAGTTCCTTCTTCTGAGTAACCAGGTCCTTTTCTAACACCTGATGTTTTTGAGCATCTCTCCGAGAGAGAGAGAGCGGTAGTACCATCACTTGATGTATTGCTCATGTTGATAATGTCGATATGTTTGCTCCTTGGCGGTAGTCCGGGTCGAGGAGGATGGTTGTTGTCGTCGTAGCCCAGGTGTAGGCTTCAGACTCTTAATCATAGACAGTGTGGTGATGATGTATACTTCGTCGTGGTTATCCAGGAGTCAGTGGACCTCGTGTTGGTCTAGTTACAAAGATCTTCCTGACGTGACAGGTCACATGACATATATATTCTCTAACTAACTCTTAGTAGCAACCTCAACTTGCGACGATCTGAGCGGGCGACCTCAGCTTGCATGTCTGCTACGGTATACAAAATGAAGAACGTGTGCAGGGCGAAGGAGTACAGCTCGTAATGGACGAGTACAGGGCCGCGGGAGAGGGAGCGCAATGGCAGTGGAGGAAAGGACAGCTAGATGAGAACGGCAGCAGCGAGGATCCGTAGGCCGCGATAGAGAAAGTTATCATCCTTCGCTCGTCGATGCTCATGGGCGTAAGCCCGAGCCCATGCTCGACGCGCGCGGTAGCGAACTGGCTCTTGGTGCTGTTTGCGGTGGCGCTGCGGGCAGTCGGAACGTTACGCTTCTGGATGCGCTACTCGCGCTGGACACGGGACTCAGCAGCGAGCTGTTTTCCAATGCTGGCGCGAGGAGGACACTGTTGCTACGCGCAATAGGCGCGCGCGGTGTCGCTGATAGTCCCAAGCCTCGCGGCGAGGCGCGCGGGCCGGCGCGCATATCGCCAGCGGAGGCCAAGAGAGCTGTAGAGCGAGGCGGAACGGACGAAATCGGCGGCACAAGTGGCGGACCAGCACGATGAGAACCAGAATGCTCTCGCTCGCGCATCTGCGCTCGACCGCTGCTGGCACTTTCGCTCCTTGCCATCCCAGCAACCGAACGTCTGGCGCTCCTGCTCGACGCTGTCCTGGCGAGGCTCCCGCTGCGCGAGAGGCTGGCGAGCGAGTCGAGGTCGAACGGATGCGCTACTCCGGAAGTGACTGAAGTGCGGTCCGAAGCTCCAGTGCCAGGAGTGCCAGCAGAATTGCTCGAGCTCGTCGTGAACGTCGTGGTGGCCGACGACGCTGAAGGAGGTGTCGATGGGTTCCACTGTGGTTGTGCGGACCGTGCAGGTCGGGCTGGTAATCGAAGCAGAAGCGACCAAGGTCGGGTGTCAGGCAATCGAGAGGCTACATCGTCTGGCGAGGAAGATGAGACCGCAGAGGACGACGCTGGACTGCGCTGTGGTGTTCGAGGTCGGTTCGGGAAGAGAGTGGGTGGAATGGATATCGAAGGGCTCCGCCTAACCGGTTCTGGTGACGCGTTTGAAATTGAGTTTGGTCCTGGCGAGGGAACAGAAGCGTCGGACAGCAGAACGGCGTCTGGGGTTATCGTCCTGCCCGGCACGATATTTTCCGCTCGAACAGCAGGTGGCCGCCTAGCGGAGAGTCTACGAGGAGGAGGGACAGGACTCCTGTGTCGTCCTGATGCCGTGGAGCTGGGCCACCTGGAGGGCATGGACTCCAGAGCTGGGCTGACCATGACGCCACTGACAGACTCGGCCCAAGCTGGCCTATCGCCGGCTTCGCTTCCGGCGCGGCTCGGCGTGGGAGGGACGATAATGTCTTCTAGAGCCACATCTGCCAAGATCTCCTCCGTTTTATGAGCTCCCTGGAACGGCCTGGCTCCATCTACCGTATGTGTTGGCGATGATCCAACCAGCTCTCCGCTCTCGTCCGACAGCAGACGAAAGCCGCCCCTGTGAGACGGTGCCGTTCCACTTTCCGAATGATCCGCCACCGGTGTTCGAATGGCATCATTGAAACGGTTGAGGCGCCCGGAGCTTGGACCGCTGAAACGAGCGGGTGAGAGCATCGCAGAGGCACGACGGACGGAGCGGACGAACTCGGACCCCGCGACCCAACTGCGCAGGCTGAGCATATCTATACCGGAGTCGGGCCGCAGAGGACGTCGGGGACGATGTCCGCCTCCAATGTTCAATGTCTCCCAGCTCGGCAGTTCGCGCTGGAGAGCCCACTTCGGCGCTTTGGAAGGGAAGAGGAAGCGGAAAAGGGGCGCGAAAACCGCGCGCCAGGCCAAGATGGCGTCGTACTGGAAAAAGATGAAGAAAGCGAGCGAAGGCACTGCTGCGACCACAATCTGCGTTGGAAATTTTTCGGAAGCAGCCTCAGCGAGTTGAGCCCACAAAAACGACTTCGCGTACCACTCACTGTCTGTGCCCAGTAAGCTGTCTTCGACGACGGGTTGAAATAGTCCACCACCTTGATGGAGATCGGAGAAGGACAAGGTCAGCCTCCTATCGTTTGTATCCTCAGACGAGAAAGAAAGAGAGAACAGAAGGGCTCAAACAACCTACGAGCAAGGACAAGATGATGAAGTCGGTCATAGTCATGAGCGCCAGCCTGACCAAGAAGCCCCGATCCAGATTCTGCGCTTTCTCCCAGCTGTACCGGATGCTCTCTGGTCGCAGACTGACAACACTGAATCTCTTGGGCGAGCTGATCTCCGTAGCACCACCGACGCCGGTGACGACGCCGTCCGAACCGGCTTTCTCACTCCCAGGGAGAGATCCCGGGACGGCTGCGGGCCGTTGGCGGTGAAGTCCAGCGAAGACGCGCAAGTTAGCAAAATGAAAGTGAAGGAGGTGGTAGAAGGTCAAAGAGGAAAGTACGACGGCGATGGACAGACTGCCTAGTATCTCCACCATCGTTGCCGTCGTGCTCCAGCTGCCTTTAAAGATGCAGTACGCCTCTTTGAACACAGCCCTGGGACCTTGTCTCCCGCCTTGGGAAGGGTCGTAGGCGATGGTCGTGCCGAGCGACCACCCCACCATTCCCGCCAAATCGAAGAGCGGAGCGGGGAGAGCCCATACGAATGGGAAGAGGCACAGGATAGCGACCAGTCGTCGCGAGCCTTTGGACGGTACGTGCTCGCCGCTCGAGCGGTCGAACGTGCGAACCACGCGGAGCATCTCGAACGTGAAAGAGGCGGAGAAAGCGAGTGCGACGGCGGAGGTATCTGCGGCAGTAGAGAGGACCGCATAGAGGAGCACACGGTTCAGCGAAAGGGCGTCTACACTGAGAAAGGGCGGAACCTTCGATGCGCACAAGACAAGAGAACTGCGTTGCTGATGCAAAGCTTCTCCGCAAAGGTGCCCCACTCAACGCTCGCCTGATTCGAAGAGTAGTGCTGCGAGAGAGGATGTATGTCGAGGAAAGCTGTCAACGGTGTTGGAGGAAGAGGGAACAGATATGTCAACCGTACATCACAATTATAATAGCCAAAGGGAGAAAAGAGAACGCACGCAGCAGGGAGACGACACACTCAGCGATAATGGCGAAGATGAAGAAGGTGACGACGGGATGGCGATGTAGCCGGAAGACGACAATGGTGGCAAGAAGAAGAATGTTGAGGATCAAGCCGAGAAAATTGAGAACTGGACAGGCGGTGCCGTAGATGCGAATGTCAAAGCCAACGGTGAAGGGAGGAAAACATCGAAAGTGGAAGAACAAACCTTGGCCAGGTGAGCGGTCGCTCGAGACGAACGGAGAGTCCTCCCTATGAGCATCGACAGAGCAGAAATGTAACTTACATACAAAGGCCACCCGAGGAGCAGACCAGACCGGCGCGCCCACGTTTAACGGTTGAGCCTGGTCGGCCATTTCCTCTCCGGCGCCTTGCCGAAGCGACCCCGTTGCCACGGCCCACGGCACAAGGACGGCCGGTGGACACAATCGAGTTGGGGAGGGACGTTGGTGATGACTACGAGAGAGAGCGTGCGTTTGTCAAGCGCGAGCGCAAAGCCAAGGCCCGCTTGACCTTGTCGCGACAAGTAGGCTGGAGAAGAGAAGAAGAGATCGTGGAAGTCGAAGGAGAAAGGATCGCAGGAAAACGTCGTCTTTGGTAGACGATGGAGGAGGGAAGGGAGGGGAAAATAGAGAGAGGTAAAAAGACAGCAATATGAGTGGCAGGGAGGGCGTTTCGAAGGCGGCAGTCGCCGTCGTCAGCGGAAAGAGGCAAGGCTGATAGACAAAGGAACGGACAAGCGGACGGACGCTCGAGGTGGTGACGGTGCAGCGTTAGTCGTACGGCCTGCGTCGCTACATGGCAAGGGGATTGGGGCGACAAGGCAACGTGTGCGAGATAACCGAGAATATACGCACGGCTCGTCCGAGAACCCGAGTGAAGACCTACTCATACGTGAACCCAGATGCGAGCGCCTCGAAGAGTTGTCTGGCAAGTGGAGTTACCTAGGTATGTCGCCAGGGCTTCCTGCCCGCGGGGACAGAACCTGCTTCAAAGCCAACAGAGCACAAAGCGGAGAGATTAGGTGGGGCCTCGGGCGACATACTGGTTAACTCGACCGGTGGACTCTTCGACCGCTACCGCCTGACTACAACCTCGTCGTCGTCTGATCTCGTCCGAGATTGGTTGTGGTGGGCCGGTTGTCATTGCAACCAACCAGGCCAGCCGGAAAGTAGGGTTGCGCGCACGGGCCATCCGACTGGTTGGGACGAACCAATCCTGCCTGCTGTCCATTCCTCCCCGTCGTCTCGACGTTCTGTGCAAGTACTTAACTCTTGCCACTTCCAGGGTTTTTTCTTTTTTTTTTTCCACTGCGTGCGCATTTAGAGAAACGCGACGGACAGGGAGAGAGACCAGACTCGTGATGCGAAAGGAACGCAGAGCGAAACAAAAGGCCGTGACTCTATGTGATTGATCGTGTTCGGAAGGCATCATGTAGGAGGGTATGCGTGAGAAAGACGAAGAGCAAGCGATGCTCGGAGTACAAGTGTGGGTGCCCCGCGAGGCAAGTCAAAGGGAAAGAAAAAAAAGGATAAGCAAAAGAGACGGCAGGCTGAGCCTAAAATGGTAGAAAGGGCGGATCGAGCTAGAGCACGGACGACGGCCTGCCCGTTCATCGATCCGTCGTCGAGGTCGTGGTTCGTCTAGCGATCTCAACCCGAAGCTCTTCCAAGCTGCGCTTCAAACTCTTGGCGTCGTCGAACTTCCTCGCCCTATTCGCCGCCTTGACATATCCCGAGACGAGACGCTCCTGCTCGAGCAGCACCGACAACGCCGCCTCGGCCTCTTCAAGCGTCTCCCCCTCGTTCACTTTCACCCCCGCCCCCGTACCTCTGGCCCCGCCTCCGTCTCCGCCTCCGCCGGGAGACGGGTGTCCACCGCCCGAGTCAGAGGACACGTCCGACAACGTTCCTCTCCCGCTCCCTCCCTCTTCTCCACCGCCGCCTCCTTCCCGCAGAAGCGATGCCAGGCTGCGCACCGAACCCACCGAAGCGCTCGCAGCGCGATGTTGGCCCACCTTCCTGGGACCGCCACCGGAAGAAACAGAGGTGCTGTGGTGGTGACCGAGCAATTTGGGAAGCGACTGCAAAAAGAACATGTTCGTCTGCAGGAACAGGTTTGCGCGCGTCCAGATGGCCAACTGGACCCTCTCCTTGGCTTTGTCCCCGCCCACCCCCACTCCGCCGCCAGAGGGTGTCTCAGGCAGTAGCGAACGGATTCGACGCGCCAACGCGTCGTAGTCCGCAAAGTTGGCCAGCAGTCGCTTGCGCGCAGCGGCCGCCTCGCGCTGCAGCATGACCGATGATTGAGGCGACGAGCCGAGGGCAGCACTCGAGTCTTGCTTCCTAAGAACGTGCGCATGGAGAGGACGAGGAGGACGCACGCATATATTAGCGCCGAAACAGACAAGATTCTCCTGGAGCAAGCGAGCCCTGCTTCACGACCACACTCACTGCAGACCGAGCACCATCTCCTGAAATTCGGGAAGAGAATCCTCAATGTCCCTCTGCAGACGCATGAGCGCGTCGTACAGCTTGACGTAAGTCGGCGTCTTGTCCTCGCCTACCATGTACTGCACGCGTCTGCGAAGGAGAAAATACGTGTCAGCCTGCGCCATTGGAAAGGAAGATATAGTGGGCTAACCAAGGATCCTGGGAAGCCGACTGGTCGAGAAAGGAGACGGGCGGCCAGCAGGGTGAAAGACTCACGAGACGGTGTTCCAACAATCTCGACAGATTCTCACTCCTTTCCTCTCTTCCTCCTTCCTAGCGTCCTCCGCTATCGGCCCTACCTTTTCACCCTTCTTCGTCTCCGCTACCGCACCTGCGCCCAAAGCAGCGCTCTGCCCCCGCTTCTCTTTCCCCTTCTCGGCAGTCGAGCCCTCCTTCGACTCCTTCGACTCCTTCGACTCCTTCAACTCCTCCACCTTCCCCGACCTGCCCTCAACAGCGGTGATGAGCAGACTACATCGCTCCCGGGCTGGAGGCCTTGGGGTCCCCGAGCCGGTCGTAGATGGGACGAGGTCCGGTCGAGAGGCGGCGAGGAGGGAGCCGGGCGTGTTGGGGGCGTGAGAAGAAGCGCATACGACGCGACCGCAGAGGCGGCAATGGTGTTTGCGGTTTGTAAGGGAGAAAGCGGACCTGTGAAAAGAGGTAGAAAAGGAGACAACCGTCGGTTCCCGAGCAGCGTCTTTAGTTTCACCCAAAAAAACAGCGACGAGTAGTTCGGGAATTAGCCTTAAGAGAATATCGCTCACATGCAGATCGGACATCTCGAAGCAGCCGAGTCGTCCTGCCACTTGACGATGAGCTGCTCGGCCGCTAAAGGAAGAAAAACGAAGAGGAATGTCAACACGCCATAATGGTGTTGGCGACGCACACGTCCTTCGTCCCAAACTTACATCTCTCCTCTCTCGTCCCCTTTCCCCTGATGCTCGCCCAGAAATCGCCAGGGTTCCGTCTCAGCTCCTCCAGATCGACGTCTCGCAGTCCGCTGAGCAGGGACGCAGTGCGTCCCCGCTGGTGATGTGCGGGAGACAAAGGGTAAGGATCCGCCGCGGTCGGCGTGATCGGCGATGATGGGTCAGCGGCGGTGGGAAGGGCGTGAGGGAAGTGGATGGCCATAAGCTGTAGCAGAAGGAACGATTGAATCGCGATGTGAGTGCCTATCCAGCCGCCGATCTAATCGTCATCACCAGCAAAGAAAGCACGGCAGCAGACGAGACGTCCTCAACACACCTTTTCTAGCCTCCTGGCCATCCTCCCGTCCTCTAGCCTCCTCATTTCCCCCTTTCCCCTCCTGCTCTTCACAAACTCTTCCGTCCGGACGCGGTAAGCGCCCTTAGGCTGGAAACCAGGCCTGTAAGGGGTGTTTCGGTGAGCTGCAACGGTCTCTGGCGCCGATGGGGTGCTCGTACCAGAGCTCGGGGCGGGAACAGCGAGTTGGAGAGCGGGATCGGGAGCCGGTCCGAATCCGATGTTGGCGCCTGGGTAGGAAGGGACGATGGCGCCGATTGGAGAAGGCGTGCGCCCGCCCGACCCCGCGCCAAAGGAAGGTGTGGCTGAGATGGGGCTGGCGGTGAGGGAGCTGTTAGCCGACGTTCCAGCCGAGGAAGAGGCGGTCAGAGGGAAGGGTCGGAAGGCAGAGGGAATGTGGGTACGAGAAGCGGTGGAAGAGGAGCCGAGCGTCGCCGAGCTCGGAGCAACGGCGATGCTTGCCGGCCTGTTGAGCGGGCGAGGAGAAGCGGACGCGGGACGGATATGAGCTGGTGAGAGAAGAGTAAACGTGGAAGCGGAGGTGGCGGAGAAGGACCGTTCTCGCGGATGGTGTCCGGCGACGGTATCGTCGCCGGAAGAAGCAGAAGCAGGCGGTACGGGAGTCGATGTGGACGAGACGGACGAGGTAGAGGCAGCGGAAAGCGAAGGGGAGACGGAGGTGGAGCTGGTGGCCGAGACAGATGTGGAAGCCGAAGCGGACGACAAGGTCCTATTGCCCGCCTCCCTGTCGTTCGTTCCTCCTCCAGACGACGATGGCACGGACCCGGAAGGATGGCCGTCGGCGTCGCCGATGGTAGGCTTGGCCCTAGCCGAAACCGTCCTCAGTGGCGGCGGCGCTCCGAGGGTCCTACTCGTCGCCGCCTGCGGTCCTTGTGTAACAGACTTGAGCCCGTTGGGAGCGCCAGCGCCCTGTCCTGGCGCTACAAACCTTCGAAAGCTGCCGGAGCTGTCCGTGCGACAGTGCATCCCCACCAACGGCGCCGTCGCAGGCGGACTGCGATGCTCTCCCGAGCCATGTTGGCCATAGCCATGCCCTACCGTATCTCCGGGCCCGTTCGCCCAAGCCGGAGAAGCGGCGGAGGCGGAGGACTGCAAGACAATCGAGTTGGGTCTACTTCCAGAGCTGGCGTAGGAAGAAGAGAGATTAGAGAGGTTGGAAGTGTTTCGAGCGTGGCGGCGCTGATAGGGCTGGTAGGATACTTGGATCGGCGCGGAGAGGGTGCCGTTGGGCCGGCCGCTGTCGTCCAAGGAAGAGGAGGAAGGCCCGGCCATGAGACGCAGCGAACGTCTTGGGGCGGCCTGAAAGAAGGAGAGAGAGAGAGAGAGAGCCGACGCTCTCGTAAGGGCCCGTCTGGTTGGGAAGAGAGGGATGGAGCTACGTCCGTCCAGGTCGTCCCAAATCCTCCGCACTCGCTGGACGGCACCACCGGCGCCACGCGCGTAGGGTCCGCCTATCCCCTCCCTTGTCCGCGTTCGATGCCGCAGTTATATCACATGACCAGTGTATAGTATCGAAAGATGGGTCAAATTCTACTATTAGGGTTCGATTCCCTCAGAACTCTATAATAGATATTGTGGCTATCAGAACGCCAGGACGAGGAGCTGAATCATGAAAAGTGCAGCGAAAAGCGACCGCATTGGACAAGCAAACCGAGGCCCATGAGATGACCAGCACGTTCGTTCGACTGTTCGACCGCTCAATTCAATCCCTTAGGAAGTCAGTGCGGACGGGGCCATTGACTCTCACGTGTCATTCAATCGTTTTTCATTACGTCGCTTCTCGGCGCCTGTCGCAGGACTCTCGCGTCGCGCGGGGAAGGAGTGTAAACGGAAGGCAAGGAGACATGACGGGACGGGGATGGGCGAGGAGGGGCGCACAAGCGGTCGGGCAAGAAGGGAAATAAGCAAAGGGGAGGGGAGGGGAGGAGGAGGAGGAGGAGGAGGAAGGAGGATCTGTGGGAATAGGATGGATGGTACAATGCAATTTGGCAGTGCAACAAGACGGTGAAGCGGGAAAGGGGGCAGGAAGGGAACTGGACATGAGACGTGACTGTGGGGGGAGGATGGGGAGTGGGGGGGAAAGGGAAAAAGGTGTCGACCCCTCAAGCGCCGTTCTGAAGGACAGCGCCGACGTGGGCGTGGAGGCACGGCTTTCCGTCCTCGCAGACCTCGATGCTCTCGATCCAAGGGTTACGTATGATCTCGTCCGTGGTCGCGCGCGTCTTGGGGTCCGGGTCGAGCATGCGCTTGATGATGGAGCGGCAACTCTTAGGGGACAGATTGGAAATGGGAGGAGGGTAGGGAGAGGCGTCGTACGCAGCCACATAGGCACTGAAGGTGGCGTCGGATTGACGGGCGGATCGCCAGGGGAGCTCTTGGAACTGTGATCGCGCGGAAAGAAGGGTGGAAAAGAAAGGAAAGATCAGCTGAGTCGCTGGCAAGCGACTGGGCCCGACTCGCCTTCCCACTTTCTCACCTGCATGCAGTAGAAGACGATGGCGGCGCTCCACACGTCGACGAGCCTGGCGTCGTACTCGCGATGCTCGAAAAGCTCCGGGGCGATGTACGGTTCGGAGCCGCAGAGGCCTTTGCTGAAGTGGGTGCTCTTCTCCCAGCACATGCGGAAAACATCGCTGGTGCCAAAGTCGGTGATCTTAACGTGCCCCATGCCATCCAGGAGGAGGTTCTCGGGCTTGATGTCGCGATGAGCAACGCCCATAGAGTGGAGGTAGACGATGCCGTTGAGAACCTGCTTGAAGCAGCACTCCACCTCGACTTGACTCATGGCGCCGCGCTTGATCGCGCCGTACAGGTCACCGCCGGGACAGTACTCCATGACTTCGCACCAGTGATGGTTCTCGTCTTGCACCAGATCTACCGTCTCGACGACGTTGACGTGATGCAGCGTCGAGCTGATGCAAAACTCGGAGGTAAGCTTCTTGACGTACTCCTTCTCCGTCTCGTTCTTACGGCGCCTGCGGAACTCCTGGCGAGGGAAGATGCCGCCGGGGCGGCAGGAGAAGCGAGCGACGACGGCAAAAGATGAGCAAGGCACGTAGGCCAAACCCGCCCTCACCGCAGCCGCGCGACATGTACGCGCGATCAGGCACGAGGCTCGTCTCTACGCACCTTGACAGCATAAAGCTTCTCGCTGCTCTTGTCCCACTTGTGAGCGAGCTTGACCACCGCCGTGGCGCCTTTTCCGATGGCCGCCTTCTCACACACGCCGTACTTCTTGAGCAAGCTTGTGGTGCTGTGCGCGTCCCCGCCTCCGCCGCCATAGCTCTTCTCCGACCCACCGCCGTCCGAGCGCCCGCCGCGACTGGTGTTGGAGCCCTTGCGGGAGAGCTTTGGGGTGGAGGAGAGGAGCATGTCCATGAGACCACCTCCCTTGCCATCCTTGCCCCTCTCCTTCTTCTCCGACTTTGCCTGGTGGTCACGCAGGGCCGCGTTGGTGAGCGGCTTGTAAGTGCCTGTATCGGCCATGGCCGCCTTTTTCTCCTTGCCCTCCGCCACCGCGGCAACGGTCTCATTGCTGGCGCGAACGCCTTTCTCGTTCTCTTTGCGCGACAGGCTCACCTGCCTGCTCGGCGGCAAGGACGACGACGGGCTCTTGTCCGTGTTCAGATCGGTCCTTTGCTGAGGGCGTGGAGACACGTCGGCCGGCTGGTTCGGGTCGCGGGGCGCTTGCAAGTTCATACCCTTCACTGCGGCAGTTAGGCCGTGAGACTCGACCCTGTCGCTCGTGGGACTGCCAGGAGGGGTCGACGCTCGAGAGGAGGGGCCGGTCGAAGGAAGACCGGAGCGATCCGCGACGGCCACATCGCCGTTCACGCCGGCTGCTTTGCCTCCGTCCTTGCGGATGGCGACAGAGGAACCGTCTTTCTTGTCCTTGTCCCTGTCTCTCTCGCCGGAGAACATCCTCTTCATGAAGCCGCCTTTCTTTTCCGCGGAAGGCTGGACCTCTTCCGTCGGCTTGACCGCCGTGGGAGAGAGTCCGGGCGGGCTGCCGAAGACAGGCGCGGAGATGAGCTTGGCGTTTACATTGACGTTGGCGTCCGCACCTCTCGGAAGCGTCTGGGGCACCTGAGACACAACCGGGGTGGGAACGAGGGAGAGGTCACGGTCGCGGCCGTCACTCGCCGACGCGAAAACGGGAGCGGCGGAGATGGCGCCGTTCGGCTTGATCGTCTGCGACTGACATGTGCCCTGCAGAGGCGCAGCGACGGCGTGATGGGTGGCCAGTTTAGGGGCGACGATGCGGCCACGGCGGGCGGTTTCGTCGATGTCGGAGCCGTCCGAGGAGGGAGCGACGTTCGAGCTGGCCTCCCTGACGAGCTCTAGGCCGTCGGTGTTCTTGCTGAGCCGAACGAGCCTATCGTCACCGTACTGGAGGGGCCGAGGTACGCCGGGCCGAAGTTTGGGAGCCTGCTCGCCCTCGTCCGAGGAGGGGTCGACCATGTCGCGGCCCTTGTTTTCGCGATTCGAATCACCACGGACGCTACTGTCGGGCTCGACCGCCTCATGTGCCGCTTCTATGTCGTCAGGCGCAGTGGCCGGGATGGTTCGAGCTGCCATGGCTCCTATATGGAAGGCGAGGGAGGTCGTCGGCGGGAGGAGTGGGGCAGCAGGATAACTACGGCGGAGACGAGAGGAGACGGGAAGGCAGTCAAACGTCGATAGATGGGCGTGTATGGGCAACGCGGAAGGCGGAAGGCGGCTGGAGGTCAGGAGCGACGTGAGGTTGAACGGAAGGCGTGTGGCGGTCGATAGGTGGGGTTGCCACGCCAAAAGAGGGGGCACGATATGGCGTGCGCTGTTGACGGAGGACAAGGACTCTACGCTCAGAGAGCGCGGTGGCGGTTACTGGGATTGAAGAGCCATGAGAGCGAGAGGTCCTTGAATGAGGCGGATGGCGAGGTGGGTTGAAGAAGCGGGGAGGGCACGGTAGAGGGCGGCTATGGATTGGGCGCAGAAGGGATGAGAGGGCGCGGGCGCGGGCAGGGAGAGGGTGTTGAGTGCGCTCTAAGAGTCTTAGGCGGGGAACGGGAGACGTTCCTCTACGCCTTGCCTGTGTGGCGAGCGCCGTGTGGCGAACGGATGGCGACGGATGGGGGTTGCTGTGGTCGTAGAGAGGGAGAAAGATGGAGGGAGAGGAAAAGAATGGATGACAGGGCGAGGGAGCGACGACGTCCGACTTTGGGCCGCCGCTGCCACCGTCGTTGCCGCAGCACTTAGGGTAGAGAATCATTCGCCTGTGCTTTCCTTTTTATTCCTTTTTATTTTCTTTCGTTTCTTTTCTTCCTCCCTTTCCTTTTTCTATCCTCCCTCCTTTCCCTTTCGCTCCCCTCCCCAAATCTGGCCAACTGAATTGGGTGAGCCGTTCAAGTGACATCGTGCGCACGTGACCCGCTACCAATCGCCCGGCCCGTTTCGTAACCCGAGTTTACGCCGCCGGTTGTCCGGCGCTTCCCTCGCGCCGCTGTCGTCACCGGCGCGTCATCCTGAACTATTTATCTGTCCCACCGCCGCCCCACCGCTAGCACGGACCACCGCCCCTCGTCGACCATGGCCTCCTTCAACGCGACCAGCGTACCCGCCCTTGCACGCCTCGCCAACGTCGCCGAGGACCCGACTCCGCTTTTTGAGCTTCTGGTGCGCCTCACGACCCGTGCCTGCCTTAGCTGACGCCCTGCACACTGACCCTGCCGAACCGGCGCCTGTCTTCGACTCGCGTTCTCACATCACAGCTCGGCCCCGTGACCCTGCTGGGCGCGGTCCACGCCGTCAGGGTGTCGCACGCCGTCAGGCAGATCTATCGCGCCCAGGGCCCGAGGGTCGAAGGCAAGATCAACTGGCTGCAGAGCACCGCGCTGGTCTTGCTCTTGCTGTATGCGGGCACCACGGTGAGCGCATAGGGAAGGGGCACCACACATGCGGGAGAAAGAGATACAGAGGGAGGGAAAGCGTCAGTATCTATTGATGGCGAACGACTTCACCTCTTTCCTCTCTTCCACCCTGATTCTGGATCGGATCGCGACCGCTACGGTAGCTTCTCGGTGAGTCGCTGCTCAATCCATGCGCGCCGGCGCTCTCCCGACCACCGTTCTCATCCATAGCTCTCCCCTACCTCGTTTGCAGCCCTGCTTGTTGCCGAACCCGCGCCCTTCCTCCTCGACCCCGTCGGCCCTCTCCTCTATGCAGGCGTCCACCTTCTCCTCCACATCACCGGCCTAGGCTCGCTCATGCTCTCTCTTCCGCAGTTGCCCCTCGACCTTTTCTTCATCCTCGTGGACGGCTTTCTCCGCACTGGCGGCATCGCTCTCCTTGGAGTCGACTACGTCCGGGCGCTCAACGACGACAGGCTCAATTCGAGCGTAACGACCATGGTCGTCGCTGGCACGCTCGTCGGCGGTGGAGCGCCGCTCGTCGTCGGCACCTTTGTGCGTCGCCCTGGCTCAGTCTGTGCGACGCAGGAAGCTCGTCTCTCGTCTCGCTCACTTTGCTTTTCTTTCTTATTCCACGTCGCGTGCAGGACCTCTTCGAGGCCGACTGGCGTCTCCGCACCCCTACATGGATCCTCGCCCCCTCGGGCCTCGCCGCCGTCGACGTCTGGTCTTCCGCGCTCGTCTCTCTCCTTTACGCCACTCTCACCTCCGCCCACCCCTGCCTCCGCGTCTCCGCGTCTGCGAGACACGCCTTCGAATCCCGCTGGCTCGCCCCTTTCCTCCCCGCGGCCACTCGCACGGCGCACGCGGCACGCCTCGCAGACCTCAAGGCCACCGGCTTGAGTGGCGCCGGCAACAGTGCTTCCTCTTGGCTCGAGTGGCTGCGCGCACGCCCCGCGGCGATGCCGGCTGACGACGTGGAACGCTGGCTTTCCTCGCCCGTCCTGCCTGCAAAAGAGGCCCGAGCGCTGTGCGCCGTGGTGCTCATCCTGATCCTCGTCGTCGCCAGACTCGCTCCGGAGCTGCCGGGCCTCTTCAACTCGATCTTCTTCTCGTCCTCGTCTGGCGGCGGCGGAAAGAAGAGGACGGCGATGAGCGAGAGGAAAAGGTTTCCTACCGCTCCAAGAGAGAGTCCTAGGGCGAGGAACAAGGTCAAGACGCAGTGAGCGCGGCGGCGCGAGCGGGCGGAAATGGATCGCATTGGATGGCATTGGATCGCATCGCATCGCTCTCTCTCCATCCCATTCGGACATGTCCGCGCGCACCGTACCATAAAACGGTGACGTCGAGCAGGCAGCTTTCGTATGTACTGCCTTGGGAGACGAGGAGTTCGTGGAAGGAAGGAAGGAAGGAAGGACGGAAGGAAGGGTGGGAGGGAGTCGGAATAGATGGTGCGCACGTATCGCAGGGGCGTTTTCGATACCCGCCCGGACGGATTGGCGGATTGGCTTGCTTGGCGACTCGCAAACTTCGCACCGTTCGTTACCCTGCCTCGCCGGTGATGCGACGACACGTCGACGCCATGCCCGCCCCGGCGCTGGCGCTGTCGGGTCGCCCGGCGTCGGCGCTGTCGGGTCGCCCGGCGTCGTATTTACTTACGATCCACCGCACGTACATGGCATACCATATTGGAACGCATACCTTTGCATGGGAATACACTTCCCCCCGTCCCCACTGGGACTCGACTCGATCTATGCCTGCGCACTCACTGTACGAGAAGCGAGAAATCGAGACAGGCCATCCGTACACCCGCATACGACTGTAGATACAGTACAGGACCCGTACCGACTCGAGCGGAGCGGCCGCTATGGCCGGCTAGCCGGACCGTGCCGAGCGGGCATGCCCAAATGGGCGGGCTCCGTCCGTCCTCGCAACCATCATGTCATGTCCAATCAAGTCATGTCATGTCATCTCAAATCAAGTCAAATCGTCCAGTCCCTTCCCTTACGGGTCCTTGGGTAGAGGCCAGAAGAGTACTCGCACAAGCGAAACGCGTCGGCGCATTCTTTCTCTTCTAATTTTTTACGACTCCCGCTCCGCCCGCTCGTCCCGGACGCATAATTATTAGTTAGTTAGAGCGGTTCCAACGGAACCCGCGGCGCGGGCGCGAACGAACGTGACGTCGCTGACGTGCCGTCCGTCGGGTTCGCCCTTCCGGGAAGGCCCGGGCGCCCCCGTCCGTCCGTACGTGCCAGTTAGTAAGTTATGTCCACCACCACGGCGAGGGCGAGGGGAGCGAGTACGCCATGCGCTGGGCGTGTATCATCACGGCGAGTTTGTTTGCTTTGCAGAACGAGAAGGAGGAGAGAGTTGGACGAGATGGAAGATGAGAGGACGACAAGAAGGTTCCACCGGCGCTGGTCTGGGTGGGAGAGAAGGCGGCGGGCCGCGCAGCTTCCGGGGTGTGTGAGTGTGGGTCGCAGGATCGAGTCGAGGTCGAGGAGGACAAACAAACGCAACGCAGTCGTGACAACGGTTTTTTATTCATCCCTCCTCTTTCTCCTACCACCCAACCGCGCCGCGCCACGTCTCTCGCTCCTCCCCTTCCAACGACATGTCATATGTCATGGCTGCGCCGCCGGAACCCCCCTCCCACCCCCGATCTGTTCTCTCGGGCGCTAGCCCACCGCTTCCACCATTAGTGGCGCACCCTAGTCGTCCTCCCCGTGACTAGCAGCTAGTCCTGTCCATAGTGGCCATCCCGCCATCCAACGAACGCCAGGGGACCGCCGGCTCGGCGTTGAATTGTTGGATGGGCGGCGGCGGAGGGGGAACGTGCGTGCCTCGCCTGCCTCCTTCCACCTAAAACCTGTCTTGTCGCTCGTCCGTCGCTGGCGCTTCGCGTAGAGGCGAGGACAAAGAACAGACGTCTGTCCACTTTTGTCCTTAGCGCGGGCATATCAGACGCCGATTGTAATCCGCCAGCGTGGATTCAAATCGAGAATAGAAAGGCGGGCGCGACCAGGGCGGAGGAGGAGGGCGGAGGCGGCTGCTGCGGCAACTGCGGCTGCCGCTCAACTCATCGGGCATGCCCAGCTCAACTCACCGGACAGAAGACGGAGGGACGATCCCAAGACGGGCGAGAGACGGCGTTTCTACTTCTTCTTCCTCGCCATCCCCCTCCTTCCTTCGTGTCCACCACCACCTAGACGACCCACCCATAGAGCACAGCAACAGCGAGCAGCGTCTGATCTCATAGACGGACAGACACACTCACACACAGACCGTCACCAACTCGCCTCTCTCCTACATATAGCCACCCAATCTTCCCGCCGGCTACGCGTCCCAGTGCCCCCACACACCCCGCCCCCGCCTTCTCATCTCACACCCGTCGCTCCACGGCAGACAGCTAACAATCAGACAGGTACTCAACCGCCATGTCCTCCTCCGTACCTTCCTCCGTCGACGTTCTCGTCATCGGCGCCGGTCCGACCGGCCTCGGCGCCGCCAAGCGTCTCAACCACCTGGTGAGCTAGCGAGGCCTTCCTGCTCTCCTCGACCTCCGCCCCCACGTCTGTCGCAAGCCTGTTTCAGCGCTGCTTGCTGCATCAGCGCTGCTTGCCCTCCGACCGGACCGACCCCATCCGTCGCGCCCTTCCTCACTCCCTCTCCCCCCCTCTGCACCCACGCAGAAACACGCCAGCTGGGTCCTCGTCGACTCGGCGGCCGAGGCCGGCGGCCTTGCTTCGACGGACGTCACCAAGGAGGGCTTCCTCTTCGACGTCGGAGGCCACGTCATCTTCTCCCACTACGCCTATTTCGACGACTGCATCAACCAGGCCCTCCCCAGTAACGACGACTGGTACGAGCACCAGCGCGTCAGCTACGTCCGGTGCAAGAACAGCTGGGTGCCTTGTCAGTTCCTCCGTCCCGAGGCCCCTCCGCTCGCCGTCTTCCATGCGCATGAGCGCTGATTCGGGCCCTTCCCTCTTTTGTTTCAGACCCCTTCCAAAACAACATCTCCATGCTCCCCGTCGAGGACCAGACCAAGTGCATAGACGGCATGATCGACGCCGTGGAGCTCCGCGCTCGCAGCGCCGAGAAGCCCAAGAGCTTTGACGAGTGGATCATCAGGATGATGGGTGCGTCCTTCTTTTCCGTCCGCCGTCATCGTGTCGCCTCTGTCCTCCTTCCTCTTTCTGAGCCGTGCCTCCGCGTGTGCTTTGCGAGAAACGCTAACGCCTCCCCTTCGGTCTTGCCTCGAATTCGTACTGCGACGTTTACAGGCCAGGGTCTCGCTGATCTGTTCATGAGGCCATATAACTTCAAGGTCTGGGCCGTCCCGACGACCATGGTGAGTCCCAGCGTCATGAGTCCCGGCGCGCGCCCGCTCGGGACGTCTTCTGATTTCGATCGTCGCCTTTTTCCTCTGCGCCGTACTCCCTCCCAGATGCAATGCCAGTGGCTCGGCGAGCGCGTGGCCGCGCCCAGCCTCAAGCTGGTGGTGCAGAACGTGCTCAACAAAAAGGTCGCCGGCAACTGGGGCCCCAACGCAACCTTCCGCTTCCCGGCCCACGGCGGCACGGGCGGCATCTGGAAGGCCGTCGCCAAGACGCTGCCTTCGGACCGCCTCAAGTTCGGTCGCAAGGTGGTCAAGGTGGAAGGGTCCAAGAAGGTCGCTCATCTCGATGACGGCTCCACCATCTCTTACAAGACCCTCATCTCCACCGCCCCCGTCGACCTGCTCGTTGACAGCCTGACCGGAGACGACGCCAAGGTGATCTCTGGAGTGAAGCAGACCATCTCCGAGGGCCTCGTCTACTCTTCTACCCACGTCATCGGCATCGGCATCCGCGGCGTTCTGCCCCCGCGGATCGGCGACAAGTGCTGGCTCTACTTCCCGGAAGACGACTGCCCCTTCTACCGTGCCACCGTCTTCTCCAACTACTCGCCCAACAACTGCCCCGGCGCCGACGACAAGCTGCCCACGCTCCAGTACGCGGACCCGTCCCAGGGCAAGCCCGACTCGACGGCCAAGAGCGGACCCTACTGGTCGCTCATGTTCGAGGTGTCGGAGAGCCACCTCAAGCCTGTCGACCACGCAAAGATCCTCGCGCAGACCATCCAGGGCGCTGTCAACACTCAGCTCATCAAGCCGGAGGACGAGATCGTGTCCACCTACTGGCGCGTCTTCAAGAGAGGTGCGTCGTGCTCTGTCTCCATCCGTCGTGTCGTTGCCATGTGACCTCAACTTGGGAACGTTTTGTGTCCAACCCTTTCCACCAGGCTACCCCACCCCCTCGCTCGGTCGCGACGCCGCTCTCAAGGTCGTCCTTCCCACCCTGCAGGAGCAGTTCAACATCCTCTCCCGCGGTCGCTTCGGCTCTTGGAAGTGAGCGCCATCCTCGTGACTTACTAACCCTAACCTTCGTGCCCCTCTTGTCCTCGTCTTGCCGTCTCGTCGCGCGCGCTACGACGTCGGACCGCTCGCTAACCTACGTCTTGTCGTCCTTGCCTGCCTTCTCTCAGGTACGAGGTCGGAAACCAGGACCACTCGTTCATGATCGGCGTGGAGGCCGTCGACCGCGCCCTCTATGGTAGCCCGGAGATGACGCTGAATGAGCCCGACTGGATCGTGAGTCCTTCTTCCCGGCGTATTCGCTCTCAACGTACGCGCTTGGGACATCTTCCCTCGGACGAGAACTCATCGCCATACGTCTCGCCTCCCCCTTGGCCCCTTTGGCAATGGCTCAGAACGGCCGCAGGAACACGGAGAGGAGGTTGGACTGAACGGGCGATCGTCATTGGAAGTGCACGTACGATGGAGGAGGACGGAGGGAAGGAAGGAAAGGAAACGAAGACACCCCACCCCGATCAGGACGGTCCGATCCCGCGATACCGCTTGTTTTTTTTTCTTTCTTTTTTTAATAAAACGCTAGCTCGCTCCCTCGATCCGAAACTAGAAGTTTCCTGTTCCCTGTCCTGTCCCGCACGTCCATCCCCTCTCCGTCGCACGTGTCGTGTAAACGCATTTTCAGCGAGGAGGCCCAAGCGTAACGGTCACGGGCGTAAGCACGCACGTGATGATGCTGCGGCGGAAAGGTTCTCGTGCGGGTCGCGTTAGAATCAGACGGTGCGACGACGCGACTTGTCGTCCTCCTGCTGATCGCACCCACGCATCATCCATCCTTCGCGCACGGACTGAACGAAACGCGTCGCGAAGAACGACGCGCCAGGGTGGGACAGCGGCCGACCGCCGGGGCCAAGCGAACATGAACACCGGTCCTTGGATTGAATTCTGCCTGCCTGCCTTCGAATCGATTCGGAGCCCCCCTCTTCGCCTTCTATCTCCCATCCGTAATCTTTCACTTTCCGCCCGCTGGACGCCATCCCCCGGCTCCGTCGGGGGATGATAAAAGTTACCGGGATTAGTCGGAAGGTGGCCCAGGTGTTCGAAAGGAAAGGCGGCGGTGACGGTGACGACGGTGGTGGTGGTGACAGCAGCGACAGCGGCAGCGACAGTAGCGACAGCGACGACAGCGGCAGGGACGAGACGGAGGATTGGGAGATGGCGGACGTGACTCCAGAAGCCGAAAACGGCGGCAAGAGAAACGGGAACAGCAGCAGCAAGGGCAAGGGCAAAGCTGATGGTGGTGCTGGTGGTGCCCAGAATAAGAACAAGCCCGCTTCGTTCTCCCCCTCCTCCGCTAAATCCGCCGCCGGCGCCGCCGGTTCTTCTTCTCGAAAGGGAAATGTGAAGGCTTCGGTCAAGGCCATCTCGGACGAGGAGGCGGGGAGCAAGAGCAAGAGCGAGAGCGAGAGCAAGGCGAGTCAAGAAAAGGGGAACGGGACGGGGACGGGGACGGGGACGGACAAGGGCAAGGGCAATGGCGCAGAGGGCGGGGAAGAAGAGAAGGGCGAGAGCGATGGTAGCGAGGAGGATGCTGAGGAGGAGCAGGAGGAGGAGTACGAGATCGAATCAATTCTGGATCATCGAATCGGTCTTCTCAAGCGTGTGAGTCCCGTTTTCCGTCGTCGCTGCCCAGCTTTCCTCGGCGCCCATAGCTGACTTGTCAACTCATTCTTTTTGATGACGACTCCCGCCTTTCCGTCACCCATCCGTTCCTCTCACAGGGCTCCATGTCGTACCTGGTCTCATGGGTCGGATACGGACCGGAGGAAAACTCTTGGGTCGACGAGGTGAGGCAGACTGCCTTTGTTTTCCGTTCTCAAGCGTCGAACCTCGAAAGGGTGGAAGAGCTGAACGCCCTCTCAACTCGTCTGTGCGCCCCCTCTCCCCCCCTTTGTGCCCCTTCTCGGTCGCTGTCATCGGTCCCCCTCCGTCAGTCCGATGCCGGCAACGCGGAAGAGATCATCTATGAGTACTGGCAGAAGAGGCCTCGTCCGGTTGAAGTGCCCAAGAAGGCCGTCGGTCGGCGCAAGAGCACCACCGCAGTAACCCCGCGAAGCCAAGGGTCGACGCAAAGCAAGCGGATCACGCGGGATTCAAGCGCGGCGGCCAAGAGGAACGGGACAGTGATGGATATTGACGATGATTCCGAAGACTCAAACTCCGCCCCTTTCCGCGGCACCAAGCGCCTCCGAACTCGCGATTCCATAGTTTCTGCGCCCGATAACGAGTCGGACGAAGACAAGGGCCACGAGACGGATGGTCGCGATGCAGAGGTCGATAAGGATGAAAAGGCAAAGGCGAAATACACAAAGTTGAAAAACTGGGATCGCGTCGTGACCGCTGTCGAGACGGTCGAGAAGGACGAGGACGGCAGCCTGCTGGTCTTTTTGCAATTGTGAGTCGGCCCAATGTCGTGTGGCATCGGCCCGTACCGATCCCTCTGCGGGTAGTTGAACCGTGCGTCCTATGGATTTTCCCGTCGCCCTTTCATCGCGGTCTTCCGGTACCCCGTGCCCTTCTCTCTGTTCCTCAGCAAAGACGGGGAACGACTGTGCTTCAAGAGTACTGTCACGAACCAAAAGTGTCCGCAAAAGGTGAATGAACGGTTTTGCTTTCCTGTCCACCCTGTCCTGTTGCCATCCAGACCGCACGTACTTCGATCCGCGGACTGTGGCTGACGTTTGTCCGTCCCATTGATCGTAATCCTTGAATGATGCGATCGCTGGCTCGAAGATGATCGAGTTCTACGAATCCCATTTGTGCTTCAGAGGCCGATCCGGCCTTGAAGTCGACAGCCGCCTGTAATGAACGCGGTCAGGACGACATCATTCTCCTGTCTAGCTTTCCATTTTTTTTCTCTTTCTCTCTCCCCCAGGTCGGACTGGTGTCGTACGCTATGCCCTTAAAACGACGCCAGCGGTGCTCGCCTCCGCTGGCTCCCCCCTCCCCGCGACGTCTTGTTGGACCTGTTGTCACTCCCCTCGTCTTCTTGCTCCCTCGCTTCATCCACCCGCCTTAGCACGTCATCTCAACGCCCTTTTTGTTCTCTGCTTGGAGAAATCTTTCTGTTCTCCGTGTCACGAGCACTGGCCGAGGGGCCGAACGAAGGAGCCATCTCCTGTAGGTAGTGTCCACTAAGCCGGCGCTCATTCGAGCGTTCGTTTTCGCTTGGTTGCCCTCGCGCCCCTCCCCGCCCCCTCCTCCCTCTCCCCTCACCCCTCCTCCCTGCCCCTCTGTGAGCTACGAGTAGACACTTTGTTCGCGGAGCGGAGGCTCGTCCAAACTCTGATGCCGGGCAACGGAAGGGTACCTGGTGAAGGCCCCGTAAAGAATCCAGCTTGCCGCCGCCGATCCATGTTGCTTCCTCGTCCGGCTCGAACCGACGGGCGGTTCCAACCAAGCTCTGTTGCCGACAAACTTGGTTCGGCGCCGGGGTAGGGTAGTAGGTGAGCGGTACAACACCCGCAAAGTGATCGTCCCCGTCCGTCCCGTTGTCGCCACCCCTCCTCCTCCAATCTTCTATCTTCATTTCATTTTCGCCCAATGTCACGTATGTCGTATACTTCGTTCGTACCCGCTCCCGGTTCACACACGCACGTGTGGCGCGCGCGCGCGCGAAGCGATCTTCATCCGACCGGCGTCCCAACGTCGCGACTACATTCAATGCCCCTAGCTAGGTACGTCACGTCACACACACATATTGCCCCCCTGGCCGACGGGGGATTCGCCGGCGGCCGGGCTCAACGAAGCGAGGACGCCGGCGCGCGGACGGGGGGACGTCATCGGATCGGAGAGAAGGAAACGATCGACGAAGGCGTGCGACAGCTTCCGCCGAGGCGGAAAGGGTTGTTCAGAGAAATTAAAGAAAACGGGTGGTGGGTCTTTTAGTCGTCGTCGTCGTCGTCGTCGTCGCCGCCGCGAGGGTGGGCCGTGTCTGCGTTCGGCGGTCGGTCAGAGAGAGGGACGCCGGCGACGGCGATGAAGGGGGCCAGTCGAGGGCCGTCTGCCGTACCGAGTGGGTAAACGAAACGAGCCCGGCCACAGTCATCATGCGAGCGTCCCCATCCCCCTTCCGAAGCGGCGACGGCCAGGACGAATGGAATGGGGCGACGATGACGGTTCAGTTCATATCGATGACTCTAGAGAGGGAGCCGGCGCTGCAGGGATGGGTCCGGATGACGACCATGATGGGCTGGTGGTCTCCGTCGAGCCAGCCCGCTCGTCCGAGAGGGAGGTCAGACCTTTCGTGTTCGCCTCGCGGGAGTCTGTGTCTGTCTGTCTGTCTGTCCGTCCTGACTGGCTATCGCCGCGATGGCTCTCGGCACGCTCGTTCAAGTGGCCCCCTTGCGGACGAGTTTGCTCAAAATCGGCTCCGCTCGCCCTTCTTCCCACTCCTCGCCTCGCTTCATCTGACGCCACCTTTCTTTCCCAGGAAACGAAACGCAAAGCTGCGTGCCAGGAGGAGGGACGACCGGGTTTGTCCGACGCATTTGTTTCGTCACTGAGACGCGACGCGACGACTTACTTGACTTGACTTGCGCCGCCGTCGCGCACCTCCCTCTAAACTAGCCCTGGACCGGACCGTCGCGGTCCGGCACGTTGGGCAGGGCGAGGCGATGGCGGCGGCGAGAGAGCGCTACGCTACGCTACGGCACAGGCGGCATATGCATATATATGACTCCATCTCTGCTGCCCTCTGTGTCGGCCTTGTCCTTGGCTTTGTCCTCGTCCGGGCGTTGCGGAAACGCGACGGCGTCCTACGACGACAAGACGAGGAGGCGGGCAGACAGGTAGGCAACAAGCCAGCTGATAAATCAGCGGATGCGTTGCAATAGTGCGCCGGCGTCTTCTCAGAACCCGCCCGCTCCCGATGCCGCCCCCTTGCCCCGATGCCGCGAGGCGAGGCAAGTCGAGTCGCGTCGAGTAAGTTTGCTTCAGCTCCATCCATCCATCCCGCCCGCCCTTCGTTCCACATCCCGTTCGTCCTCGCTCGCCCAGCGATCACGACACGAAAGCGCCCGCCTCGTCCGAGGGCCATGTGACAGACGGAAGGCCTCGAAGGCGAGCGGCGGCGAGCCACACACAGTTCTGGATCCGGCGCAATGAGCGAGGTAGGTTGAGGCGGGTGGCTTTAATTAGAGCGCGCGCGCGCACGCACTGTAGCGAGGCGAGGCGAGACGGGTACTGTACAGTAAGATGGGAGGGAGTTCGGTTACGTGCTACCCCCAACCTTGGCCTTGGCTCGGCCCCCATCATCACACCATGTCGGAGCCCGACGGCGCCAAGTTCGGCCGGCGCTTGGCTTGACTGGCGGGCCGGCCAGTGTCCGTCAGAGACGGATCACCGGACGGCGGCTGCGGGTGGGTGGAGGCGAGTTTCCGCTCCTCCGTTTGAACGCCGGCGGGAGGGCGAGCACATCCATAAACACATACATACATCACCATACATACAACAACTAACTACCTCACCGACTAGCCAGCCGGCGAGCGAGGCGCGGATTTGCGTCCATCGCTGGTGAGCGCGACGTGCCCGGCACGGCACGGCAGGATGAGTGGATGAGTGGATGAGGCGGACGTGGACGTGGCACCGGTACGTCGCGGAGGCGCGCGCTCGCTGACACCGCGTCCCAGCTCCACGGAAAATTTTCCCGAGCCGAGGCGGAGCGAGTGCCTGCTGCTGCTGCTGCTGCTGCTTACCCCGTCCTGTGTGCATCTCCGGACGTACACACATGTCTATCGACGACTGAGTGGCCTTGCTTTCAAGACCTGGACCGCGCTCGGACGAAGGCTGAGGACGGACGGGCGAGCTGGCTGTCCGGCTGGCACGGCAGCGGATCGAGGCGTGATCATGACTGGACTGCGTACCTGCGCCGCACGCCCACGCCGCGCCGGACGACCGGGAACGCATGAGCCATGGCATGATGGATAGTGGAGTTCGATCGGCGCTACATGACCGACCACGCCGCGTCATCACGCACGGTAACTTGCATGTGACTGACTTGACTTGGACAGGCGTAGTAGCTCTTCTCTCTCTCTCTCTGGCAGCCAGATCCTCCTCTCGCTCACTAACGAATGGTACTTAGGTCGGCTTACCCGCCTCCTGCCTGCAGGCATGTCTCACCTCGCCTGGGCGCGCACAGCGATGCAAGCCCAGCAGGTCCATGCGCAGTGTGACTAGAAACGAAACGACGCCGCGGATCTCCGCTCCAGGGCTGCCTTTGGAAAGGAAGGAAAGGACAGTGGACGCGTGTATGTGTGTGTGTGTACGTGGCGGACTCTTCGAGCGGTGGGTTAGGCTCCACCAAGTTATTGGAGAGGGATACCCGCGGCGTTGCACGTGTGCTCGAAAGCGATGACGGCGTGATCGCGCTCGTCCATCAAGTCCGAGCCCGAGATCCGCTGCCACAAAAATGTCGGAGAGACTTCCGACGGGCGGACGGGAGGCGCCTCGGCTAGGCTCGTATGAAATTGCAGTGGGCCAATTTGGAGATGGACCCGCTTTTCGTCGCGGTGTCGCGTTTGCCGGACGAGTGGGCGCACCGGCAATCTCTTACTTCCTTCCTTTCTTTCCTTCCCTTCCTCCGCAAACGACGACGACGCGTGGCTGTCAGGTACTAATTACTGTACCGAGCCCGCGTCTGCGCCGCGTCGGGCTCCGATGCTGACCTGACCGTATGGGGGGAGGGTCAAGCGAGCCCGCTTTTCTGGAAACTGAGGCGCATGATGCCGTCGTGCATGTCGGATCGACGCCCGCCGGTGGGTCGTGCGTGTGGGGAGAGATGGACGGACGGACGGCGAACGGCGAGTCGGTGCGCCTTCATCTTCCATCTTCCCGCTTGAGCACACACGCTCACCCTCCTCTGCACGAAGGGACGGATAGCATGCCACGTCCGGCCGCCGACACGGTCGACCTAATAAGCCGCGGTTACGTAAGCGTCCGGAAGACGCCGGGGCGGGCGACTGCGCAGGCGCAGGAAGGCGATCGTCGAGGACGAGGGACGGGCGGCGGACGGGATGAGGGCACCTGTGTCGATTGTACCGATTGCCGTTGTCGTCGTCGGGTATCGATCGCATAGATGCGCAGGGCGCAGGGCGCGGTGGCCGCGGGCGCCAGTCCGTCGGTCGGCCGAAACCGGGCTGGCAGACGATGGATGACTAAGACGGGCGACTCAGGCTGGCGAGGGTCGTCTTCCACACCGCATAGCACGCGCCGGACTGGGACTGACACTGGTGTGTAAACTCTACGTCGGTAAAAGACCCGACCCGCTCGAGCGCTTGGCCTACTGCGCCCGTACGCTCGCTCTTCAAGATCCACTTGAATCTTCTCCTCCTTTGAATATCCACCCGAGCTCGCTTGCAGACGGCGCCACCCTGTCGTCGGAACCGAGCGCTCGTGCGACCGACCCCGAACCCAACCCTCCAACCCTCCATGACAGGACGGAGGGGGCCACGTGGCGGCAAGCGAGCGAGCGGCGGGGCGAAGAAGAAGAAGGAAAAAAGAAAGAAAAAAAATCTTGCGCATCGGCGAGGCGCCGAATCGGAAAGCAGGCTCGTTCGGGTGGTGCCGGTCGGTCGGGGTCGGATGGTCAGTCAGGCCGTGTCTGGTTGGTCGGTTGGTTAATTGACGTACTCGGACAGCAGGTTTTGGTTCAGGAGCCAACGACATGCCTCCGGCCATGCCATGCCATGCCATGCATGATCCATCCATCGATCGATGGATCAGCTTGCAAGACTTGCTTGCCCGTCTAGTGCGATCGCTTCGCTGGATTGAGCAAGCAAGCAAAGTTTAGTTACGCCGTCCGCCCGCCGCGCTTGGACCGAGTCTCGCCTCGCCTTGCCTTGCCTTGCCCCTGCCCAGTCCAGCCCAGCCCAGCCCAGCCCTTGTCCCGCCTTGTCCTTGTCCTTGCCCTGCCCTCCGCTGGTCCATCCCTCCTCCCTGGGCCCAGGGCGCTTCGAAGTTTTTCCTTTCTCGGAAGCGCGCTGCCCGGCGCGACGGACGGACGGACGGACGGACCGGCGAAGCTGACTCGCACCGTCTCGTCATCCATCCTGACCTTGACCTGACCGACGGCCCGATCACGAGCTTTTTCCCGTTTCGTCCGAGAGCGTCTTTCTTTCTTTCTTTTTTTTTTTTTTTTTTTTTTTTTTTTTTTTTTTTTTTTTTTTTTTTTT
>JAMDHS010000132.1:0-39186 GCA_029717555.1 Peribolospora baueri
TTTTTTTTTTTTTTTTTTTTTTTTTTTCCTTTTTCCTTCTTTTCTTTCTTTCTTCCTCGCTCGCTCACCCTTGCTTGCCCACTGTACGCTCCTCGTCCCTGTCTCGCGCCACGTCTCTGCTTCCGTTGGCCCTTCGTCCTTCGCGACCGCCCCTGATCGTCCCTCACGTCCCCCCGTTCCTGTCCTACCCACCGCGCTCGACGACGTACCGGGCAGGACGTCGAGTCGCCCGCGCTGGCCTCCCAGATCGCCCAAGCCCTCCTCCCGGCAATCCGGCTGGACCTCCTCCCAAAATCGTCCATCGACGTCTTCGTTTCCATCCTCGAGGCCGACGGCGAGCAAGCCTCCGCCGCTACCGCCGCCACTGCCGCCAGCGCTGCCCTCGCACACGCCGGCGTCGAGATGCGTGGCCTTGTCGTTGGATGTACCGCGGTGCGTCTGCGTCATCATCCGTCATCTGCCTCGCGTTTCCCATCCCCGCTGACACTCTCTCCTCCTCTCACCCATCCAGGCGCTCCTCGACGCCGACACCGATGCCGACCAACCGTCCACGCCGACCATCTACCTCGACCCCACCACCTCGGAATCGCGCCTCGCCCGCACAACCTTGTCCCTCTTCACCGCCCCCGCCCTCGGCGCCATCACCAACGTCGTCCAGTCCGGCCCCATGGGTGCTGACGAGACGGAGCGGATGATGGATGCCTGTGCGAGCAGCGCCGCTGATATTCATCGCGTCATCGCTGGCGCACTCGTGCGCGCGTACGAGGAGAGGAAGGCGGGCGCGTGACGACCAGCGCAAGTCGGTTTCCCTGCCTGCCTGCCTTTCTTCTACCCTCCTGTTTGTACTTTAGAGTCTGCGCTCACGCTCGCGTTTTGAACTCGACCGACCGTTCTGTTCTCTTCTGTTCTTCGACGCCGGGTCGCGGTGCGCTGCTTGCTCAGTGCGCGCCGAACGCGTCGGACGGTGTGCTTCCGCTCTCTAAATCTTTCTGGCAGAGCAAACAAAACAAAGACCGGCACGGCTGGGTGGTGGCTCGAGCGCACGATGTGGGACGACGCATCGATCGTTAACGTAACGTACGCATTAGCATCTATTTAATTTGTATTTGTATGTACGCGGTGCTGCGGCGCGACGCTCGCTGGCCGGTCGAGAGGCGACGGCGGGCCGATCGTGATCATCATCATCTTTGTCGTCGTTGTCGTTGTCGTTGTCAAGAAAGACGGACAGACGGTCAGACAGTAAGACAGTCAGACAGGCGTCCCTCGTGCCCCTTCTGCGATACCAGCCCCACACACGCACCCTCGGGTTTTGCCCCCGTCCCTGTCTCCGTCCCAGTCCCATCGTATCGCATCGCAGCGCATCGCAGCCGACCCTAACCGCCCATGTCGGTCGAGGCGAGGCTCAGGGCGGCCACGCTGGACTTTCAGAAGCTCCAGGGCGGTGAGTCGTGTTGTGCCGTGTCGTGTTGATTCGGTTCGGTTTGGTTCGGTCGCTCGCGCTGGCTTTTCTTTTTGTTTCCAGGGACGAGAACCGCTCACTTTTTTTCTTTTTCTTTCTTTCTTTCCACTCCACACGCAGACCTTCAAAACGCCGTGGAGGCGCGCCAGCGGCTCGACTCTCAGCTCTCGGAGAATGAGCTGGTGAAAAAGGTGCGTCCGGTTTGTCGTGGTGGCCGTCCGCTGCTCACCGAGACCTCCCTCACCTCACCTTCGTCCCCTTCCCTTTTCCTGCGCCTCGCAACGTCACAGGAATTTTCCACTCTCACCCCGAACAACCAGGTCTACAAGCTCATCGGCCCCGTGCTCGTTAAGCAGGACCAGGCTGAGGCCAAGAGCAACGTCGAGAAGCGGCTCGAGTTCATCCAAGAGGAGATGTGAGGTCTTTCTCGTCCTCTCTCTTCCTTCTCCCTCGCCTCATCTCTTTTCCTCTCTCTTCAGAAAACGAGTAGAGGCTCAGCTCAAGGACCTTGCGGAGAAGAGCGAAAAGAAGAAGCTCGAGGTGAGCCTAGGCCGACCACCGCGTTCCTTTCCTCTCTCGACTCACCCACCCGCACGCCATATCATCCTTTCGCCAGATCGTCGCCCTCCAAACTCAGGCTCAGCAAGCGTCGGGGGCGCAAGGCGGGGCGCAGGCGGTGCAGGCGGGAGCGTGAGAGGTGACGCATGTGTGCATTCCTGACGGGCACTAAGGACGCGTGATTGAATGTCCCCGGTCCGCTGCCGGCTATCGTACATGGGGTGGAGGGGCTACGATGGACGATCTGCCTGAAGAGGACGGCCGCGAAATAAAACCAAATGTGCGATGCCGAGTGGCGACGTGTTCCCTCGTAAACCAGACCGCGGCCGAGCGCGCAAGCCCGAAGCTCCTCCGTCCTCTGCTGTCTGTTTTTGTGCTTGCCTTACACACGAGCCGAGCCTTGGGCGGATGAGGACCGATGTCGTTCGTCCATGCGCTCCAACGGCCGCCACCCGCACGTCAAAGCATCCATCAGACCCAGAGCCGTAGCCGGAACTCGGCGCGGTCCGTTTCAGACTGAGGGAAAAAGGGACGGTCCTCTCCGTCTCCCTCTCCGTCATCGCCCACGCAAGCCGATCGTGGCGGGGCGGTAAAGCAGACGGAGCAAACGACAAAGATTCGGCGAGAGAGCTTGACGCGAGATGGGATCGCAAGCAGGCGCCGTGTGACCACGCCGCCCTCCAGATTTCATTGTCCGGCAGCACCCCCTTGACGTCCGCCCCACCGGGCGAAAGGCGGTTCCTCTCCTCTCGTCATCGGCGCCGAGCGTAATAATCAAGCCAGTTCTCCAAACCCTGGCTCGGTATCGCCGCCTTCAGGCGCCCGTAGGACAAGGCGGATACGCCAGCCAATTTCGAAGACAGGTGCGAGGCGAGATAGCCGTCGATTCCCAGACGTGACACCGTCTTCCGACCGAGCCCAACTCTCGCAATGCGCATTTCCAACTCGACATCGACCGCCTGGCTGCCTTGCGCAGAAAGCGATCCGAACAAAAGAAAGAGCAAGGGTTTGCCAAGTGTGACGAGGAGAGCTGTAGGGCTTATCATTCGACGGCTCGCAGGCGACCGTCTCGAGCTTCGTAAAGATCGGCCCGCCAAGGTTTGAAAAAAGCGCGGCAATACGGAAGAGATCGTCCGTGGCATTCTCTGAGTCGTCGATGGACTGGAGCTTGCGGTAAATGGCGTCGGGCGTCGCGGCGACGGCCCGCAGCATGGACGCATCCCGAGTTATGGACTGTCAACGAAAGCGGACGTCACGTCGGGGACTGTCAAACGCCAACATGGAGAGAAGCACCCGCTGAGAACCTACCGGAAGGACTTGCTCCAAGCGCTAGCCTGCCGTTTCCTGGCGCTGGTCCACAGAGACAACGCCGACGATGCTTGCTCGGCAGGGCCAGCTTCCGCTCTCTGAACGGCGTTGCGGTACGCTGGAACACCGCTAGCCTTAGAAATAGCATCGTATGTAGCCTTGCCTCCGGCTGTCATCACCGTAGACGATGAAGGGCGGTTCAGTTCATCTTGTGCTACGCACTAAATACGCGGGCGACCTTTGCAAGCTTAATCGGAAGATTACACAAAAGGCTGCGGACTCTTGCGCCACGCCGGGAGGAGGGGCGCGTGGGCGTTGGCGTTGACGTTGGGGGTTGGCCAGCATGGAAGACAAGAACGACAGCTCGCACTCGGTTTATCTTCTCCGACGCGCGTCACTTTACACGACACCGTCGATTAGCACCGAGATAACAACACTTCAAATCGGCCGGTCGAGGCGACTTATTAGATTTTCAACCTCCTGCGACTGATCGCAGCCGCAGCCGGAAGTTGACCACCCCATCGCCCTTGGCACCCCGTCGACCACGCTTCCAACGCAGGATGCCTCCTCCTCGAGGTTACGTCTGGCGGTGGCGGCTACCGACCCCCGTAGTTCTGGCGCTTGGCGTTGCCCTTGGCCTGCTGCTCTCTCGCTGGATCTTCAACGTGAGTGCGCGCCGCATTGGATGGGCAGTCCAGCGTACCCCACGTCGCGCTTACCCTCTTTCTCTCGTCTCCCTCCCTCCGATGCCTTTGCCTCTGCAGCCCGCTCCCGAGGCGAAAGTTTGGTCGCCGGCGACTCGACTCCGCTCCGGCCCCGCTGATTGGTGGCACAGAAACGCGCAGCCGGCACTCCCGTCCCTCGAGCAGCGTCGAAGAGTGCTCGAGCTGATCGGTAATCTCTCGCCTCACCACACCAAGGAGTGCACCCGTCACGTCTCGCCCGTGTATGCCGCTCAGGCGCATGACCGGTACGACGTCCTTGTCGGGCACGAGGTGCCACCGGAAGAGCACGATGGCAAGCTGCTCAGCCGGCTCTTCGGCGGAAGCGCCAAGGACGGCAAGAAGCACAGGAGGAAGAGCAAGTGGGACGGCGTCAAGGATCCCTTCCTCGATCGAGCCGAGGGTCTCCGCCGAGAACTCTCCCGAGCCGCCTCAGACACCAGCCGGACGCCCTCGTCGCACAAGTACTTCTTCGCCATCAATCTCTACAACTCCTTCGACATCATTCCCGACCTCTTCGCCATGCTCTTCAAAGTCTCTGCCGTCCTGGGCTACCAGAACGTGTTCGTGTCGATCTATGAAAATGGCTCCAGGGACCAAACCAAAGCTTTGCTGCGTCTTTTCGATGCCTTGTCCAGAACACTAGGATTGCGAGTCGTCATCCGGTCGTCGAACCGCAAGAGAGGCGCTTTCCATCACCGGATCGAGTACCTGGGTAGGTCAACTCACATGTGCAAGGAAGCGCACCTTGGTTCTATATCGCTCATCCCACCTCTGCCTTTCACACCAGCCGAAGTGCGCAACTCGGCTTTCGTCCCCCTCCACGAACTTAGAGAGCACCAAGGCGAGGTTTTCGACACCATCGTCTTCATGAACGACGTCCTTCCTTGCGTGGACGACATCCTTGAGCTCATCTGGCAGAGCAGAAGGCAGAACGCCGGCATCACTTGCGCTGCCGATTACATGTTCCATGACTACTTGGTGAGTTCAGCACCCGTCCGTGGTGTCTTTCTGTGCGCGTCGACACGCTTGGCGAACCCGTTCGAACGCCGTCTCCCTCCCAACGCAGGGCATGCCCGTCTTCTACGACAACTGGGTCTCGCGCGACATCAACGGCACGGCGCTTGAAAACGCCCCCTTCGAGCGCGTCTTCGCTCACCCAGACTCGAAGCAGCGCTTCCAACGACACCTGCCGATTCAGATGCAGAGCTGCTGGAACGGCATCGCCGTCCTCGATCCAGCCCCGTTCTATGATGTCGAGCCGGTCAAGTTCCGCATGGCCAATATTGCCGAGGAGGAGTGCTCGGCGAGCGAATGTAGCTTGATCTGTAACGATTACGCCGAGAGGGGATACGGGAGAATTCTCATGGTGCCAAGGGTCAAGCTGGCGTATGACAAGGTGCGTCGTGGTTGCATCTCGACCCGCCACCTCCTTTTCCTTGCCTCTGCTTGCTTGCGTTGACGACCTCCCTTTCCTCTCATCACAGCGAGTCTTCGACATCATCCACCCTGACCGGCGAAACTTGACCGCCGTGCGCGGTTATAAGCGCCTCGGAGGCCGACCAGACGACCCACGTTCGGACCCGCAAGACCGATCGTGGTTTGGTCCGCACGACCGTCTGTTCGTGGACGAGGAGTACGAGGAGATTGAGTTTGTCGACGGTCCCGACTATGGTGAGTCGCGAGAGGTCCCCTTTACCCCGCTTCGCTCCAGTCGGATCTGTGAGGTCGAATAGGTTGTTGACGCCTCTGAATTGAACCTTTTTTTTGTCATTCTCTTTCTCACTTCGTGGGAGCCAGTGTGGTGTTGGGTTAGTGTAATGCCTTTCCATGAGCCAGTTCAGCGCCGCCTGTGACCGTAATGAAGACGTCTGACCTAGTCCCTCCATCCTCTTCTCTCTTCTCCCTCGCACACCTCCTGTCTCCTTCCCGCTAACTATCGCAGGGCTGGGACGGCGCAGGCGACTTGCAAGGCCCAGACGTCGAGCCGGTCTGGGAACCATTACCCGCGCCGAGGAGACAGGCTACGGCCGTCTATCACGACCGCGGCCTGGAACTTTAATCTCCCAGATCCGCTTCTCCCTCTATCTTCTTGATATCGCCCTCTTCCATACCCATCGCGTCTTATGCTAGATTCCACTTTTCCTCGCCTCTTCGTGACCTTTTCCTAAAGTGAGAGATGACCCAGTGCCTAACATGGATGGTACGACGCCTCCGATATCCGTGGATTAGAGGATCGGGGCGCACGTGAGCGCCGTTCTGCATTCGTTTCGTCCTCGACGGGTCGTGCTCGTAGAATACTTGAGCGAGGGAAGGGCGGAGACATGTCTGGACGAAGAAAGGAATCCGGGCGAAGTGAAGGACATGGGTGGTTAGGAGCGAGCCACGTGGCCGTGGGAAAGGCCGCGCGTCAGCCGGGATCCCTCCGATCACTTGAGCGTCGGTGGCTGGGTCGGCGGTGCGCACGACCAAGCTCTTCTCACCGTCTGTGCCAGATCCACATCACCTCGCCTTCCCTCCCTCGTCTCCTATCCTCTCCGTCCTCCACGCTCGCAACCTCAGTCTTTGGCCGCGCCGCGCCCTCTCACCCCTCTCTCGGTTGGCCCGCGATGACAGGCATCCAGAGCTTCTACCAGAGCAAGCTCGAGCAATACGAGCTGGAGATCAACGACAAGACGCAGAACTTGCGTAGGCTCGAGGCCCAGAGAAACGCTCTCAATGCTAGAGGTGGGTGGGCGCGAGGTGGTGGCCAGCTTCATGAGCTAAGGAGGACAGCTCGCTCCGGGTGGACTTGGTGGAGACCGGAAACGAGGGAAGGCGTTGGCTCGGCGGACGTGGGGACCGTGCACGCTGGAGGCGCTGGCTCGACGAGAGAGGGTGGTTGGGATGGCACCGTACTTTGGAGCACAACGCATTGATGTGCCACCTCCGCTGTTTTTTTGTTCCGTTTTGCGACTTCTCTCGTATGCTGATCCTGGCGCTTGCCGTCTGCCCCTGCAACAGTCCGCCTCCTGCGAGAAGAGCTGCAGCTGTTGCAGGAGCCAGGTTCTTATGTCGGCGAGGTGGTAAAGGTGATGGGTAAGAAGAAGGTGCTCGTCAAGGTGCAACCGGAGGGGAAATATGGTGAGCGGAGACGATCTCACGCTCATCACGCCCTACCAAGCGATGAGACAATTGCTGATGGGACCTGCACCCACCTCCGTCCCCCACAGTGGTCGACTTTGCTTCAGACATCGACGTGAGCAAACTCACTCCGACGTTGCGCGTGGCCCTTCGCTCGGATTCGTACACGCTGCACAAGATCCTCCCCAATAAGGTGGACCCGCTGGTGTCACTCATGATGGTGGAGAAGGTGCCGGACAGCACGTACGAGATGGTGGGCGGGCTGGAAAAGCAGATCAAGGAGATTAAGGAGGTCATCGAGCTACCCGTAAAACATCCAGAGCTTTTCGAGAGCCTCGGTATCGCCCAGCCCAAGGGCGTCCTCCTCTATGGTCCCCCCGGCACCGGCAAAACGCTCCTCGCCCGTGCCGTAGCCCATCACACCGACTGCCGCTTCATCCGCGTGAGCGGCTCCGAGCTGGTGCAGAAGTACATTGGCGAGGGAAGCAGGATGGTGCGAGAGCTGTTCGTCATGGCCCGGGAGCATGCGCCGAGCATCATCTTCATGGACGAGATCGACTCGATCGGCTCCAGTCGAGGCGAGAGCGGTTCTGGCGGAGGAGATAGCGAGGTGCAGAGAACGATGCTCGAGCTGCTCAACCAGCTTGACGGGTTTGAGAGCACGAAGAACATTAAGGTGCGTGGTCGGGGTTATCTATGGAGGTCCCGTGCTCCCGCTCAGACTCCCGGTCGTCTCATATCCTCTCTCGTCATACTTCCGTCTGCTTCACAGGTCATTATGGCGACGAACCGCATCGGTGAGTTGTCTCCCAGATGAGCTTCGATGCTGACCGTCTCCCGTGAGCTGATCACGGATCACGCGTCTTCCTCCCGAGCAGACATCCTTGACTCTGCTCTTCTTCGACCGGGTCGAATCGACCGCAAGATCGAGTTCCCTCCACCGGGGTACGTTCCCGCTCCGTCCCTCTCGGCTCATGACGGCCATTTCCCCTCTCGATCCGTCTTCGCTCACTCGTTTCGTTCGCTACCCCTCATAGCCCCGAGGCGCGCGTATCCATCCTGCGCATCCACTCTCGGAAAATGTCGCTCCAGCGCGGCATCAACCTGCGCGCCCTGGCGGAGAAGATGGGACAATGTTCGGGTGCCGAGGTTCGGGGCATTTGTACCGAGGCTGGTGAGTTGGAGTTAGTGGGCTGGGTGTGGGCGGAGGGGAGGGTGAGAGGGGACGATGATCGCTTACGTCGCACTTTGCATTCATTCCCTTAGGCATGTACGCCCTCCGCGAGCGACGACAGCACGTCGGCCAGGAGGACTTTGAGCTGGCCATCTCCAAGGTCCTGCGCAAAAACGCGGAGAGCGAGACGAGCAAGAGCAAGCTGTTCACATGAGCTGGGCGTGCGGTGGAGAAGGGGATGGGATGAGGAGATAGACGCAATGTGGGCGTGTCGGTGTGAAGACGATGGGTGTAGGGTCGACGATTTGGTGGTGCACGTATGTAGAAGGATGGCGCGCAAGTGTGTATGTATCATCGCCGACGTTCTTCTCGCTCGGAACGGCCGTCGACTTTCCGATCTGCAACTCGTCGTCACCCAAACCATCGTAGCCTTTCGCTGTCCCCTCCCCTTGAGCTCCTCGCTCGCATATCCCTCTCCCAACGTGGGGAGACGATGTGTCGCATCCTCGAACGTCAGGACGGCGCTCTGTCATCGTCGACGCTCGTTTCGTGAATTCCGGGCATTCCGTCGATCGGGCGGCTGGCTGCCCGGCCCTAACCCTAATAGAGCGAGTGTTAAATTATTAATTAAGTAGGCCAACGCCATCATCGGACGCGCAATACATCATCATAAAAAAATGCCTGTCCGTTCACGGCCCTGCTGCTGGAATGGTACGACGTCTCGGCGAGGCTGGTGAAGAAAGAGGGCCGTGGAGGATGGTAATCGTTAGAAAGGACGGCGGAGGAAGGAAAGAGAGGAAAGGGCGCGTCGTCGTCGAAGTCGTAGTTTAGCATCTGCCGGCCGGGGCACGGACGGACGGAAGGGATCAGGGCGGCCGCGCACACCTCGTCCTCTGCTGCCCATCGGTGCGACAATCTCGTTCACGGAACTCGTCCACCCCCCCCTTCCCCCCGGTGTCTCCTCTCTCCGCTCTCCAGGACAGGTTTGCGCCACATATCTCGGCATGCGGCGGCCGGGGGCTGAAGGAGGCCACTTTCCGAGCACGTCTCGTCGGATAGGATAGGATACGAGGACAGACAGACAGACAGACCGACGCGACGGGTTGGGACGCGCTAAGGAGCGCGCGCGCACGGGTCCACGACGACAACAGCCCGCTTGCTTCTCCAATGCCCCATCGCCATCGCCATCGCCATCGCCACCGCCACGACCGTCCCCTTCCCTTCATCTTTGCTTCCACCATCTTTGCCCCGCCGTTGCCATTTGCCCCATTTTTTTCCCATCACGATGCTTACAGGACTGAACGGAGGTGAGAACAGCAGCAGGGGCGGAGGTGGAGGTGGAGGTGGCGGCGGAAGCGGGGATTTAGGTGGAGGGGGCGGTTCGAGGAGGACGGCTTCGGCCTCGAAATTGGCCCAGTACGTCCGTCGGTTTTCGTCTTGTCCAGTTCGTTCGTTCGTCCTCGGGCGGGCCGGGCCGCCTTCGTTCGCGTCTCCGCTCACCTCTGTTCGCTGTTCGTCTTCAGACTCGTCATGCCTGTCATCGTGAGCATCGACCGCCAGTTGGACGGGCATATGGCTACGCTCTGTCGTCTCAAGCAAGGTCAGGCGGGCAAAAAAAAGAGAGGGGGAGGCATGCATCCACCCATCGTCTCGCCACTGATCCCCTTTTGCTGCGTGCGTTTTTGAAAAACGTCATCGCGATCTGGACGGACGACAGGCGGCCAGCTGGTCGAACGTGGTGCGGCGACCCATTCGAGCGACGTGCAGATCTTTGTCCGTCCCGAAGGCGAGGTCCAGCGTGGAGGGAGGACGGTGGACGCGGCGGCGATAAAGGAGGTGGTGGAGAAGATATCGGCGCTGGAATGGGAAAGGGAGGTGAAGATGTGGGCCTGCTGTGAGTCCGTTCTGAAATGGAAAGCCTGGAGGGTCGTTTGGGCACGGTCTGCTTAGTTGCCCGCCGTTTGTCTTGTCCCACCCACGCCCCCAGCCAAGGTCATGGTGGGCATCGTGATGGCATGTGTGCTCTCGCTCGTTCCGATGGCGATCAGCCTCGCGCTACAAGATAGGGCGGGCGATATTCAGCCGGTGCGTGTTCTTTGTCGGTGCCCGTCGCCGAGTGGCGCCTGGGCTTCGTTGCGGCTCATGGAGCTCGTTGTTGTTGTTCTTGTCGGTGTCGCATGCAGAGGGGCGTGGCGACGGCGATTTGCGTCGCTCTCTGCGTCTCCGTCGCCGGCATCTTTCAGGTGCTGTTCTGGACGTGGCCGGGGATGCCGGTCAGTGGGTGCCTATGCGAGATGGATGTGCCGAAGATGACGCTTTGGCTGTTCTTTGCGATGAGCACTACCGGCGTTGTTTCTACCCTCTTCTAAACGGTGGCTGTGGCCTTGTAGGAGTTATGGGAGGGACGGTGTGTAGTATGTGCACGCGGTCGGACGGAGCGGAGGCGGAGGGAAGTGGCGGAGGCACGTGAGCGATCGGCGAGGTGCGTGGGTGGAGGTGGAGGCGGAGGCGTACATATTCAGGGTGGTCTCCTGTTGTTAGTCCGATGTTACTCGACGTTACGCTAGGATGTTACTATGCTGTGTGTGCCTCCTTCTTCCACTGCTTGGCACAATCAGTTGACCTCGTTAACATATGCGCGCGCTACGCACGCCGTCGGTTGTGCCTCGCTGGCCGGCTGTCCGGAGTGGGCGGCCTGGGTGCCAAGCGAGCGAGACCCGCCTCGCTTGGCCTCGCTTTGTCCGTCGTTGGATGAGCGAATTCGAGGGTGCGCAAGTGGTGAGACGCGGATGTCGTCGAGGGACCCTCTCTCTTTTATTACAATTTCTTATCCGCCCCACCCGCTCATTTACAATTCCTTATCCGCCCCTTTCATCTGCCCTCGTCTCGCCCTCGCACCCGCGCTTCCGCTCCACCTCGGCCCGTCCCAAGACGTCGTCCTCGCCATCCTCATCTCCTCCATCCCATCCCGACCGACGACCGACGACCGACGACCGACCGACGGACTGACTGACCTTCGTCGCCCTTTCGTCGTCCCTCCGTCATCCCCTCTCTTCCTTCCTCTCCCCCCTCCTCCCTTCCGCCACCCGTGTGTGTACTCTAATCCACCCCCGAGTCCCAACCCCCAACCCCCCATCCCCGGCGATCCCATCCTTCGCCCCACTCACCTTCCCTTGTCGCCATCCCTCTCACGATCAACGCCCCTCCCCCCCCCCCCACGGACCTGCGCTTCGACAGCCTCGTTTGCCTCCGCCGCCGTCAAGGAACGCCTACGTCCCTCGCTCTGCTAGTCAGAGTCCTCCTCGCTTCTCCATCTTCGCCTACACATACCGCATATACGCCCCATCTTCTTTCCTCGACCCACCATGCGTTACACAAGCTCAACGCCCCTCGCCTCCTTCCCTGCCGTCGCCGTTCTCCTTGGCGGCGCTTTCCCACCTGCTCTCGCCAAATCCAACCTGCCCGACCGTGGCCAAGAGGCAGGTTTTATCACCTGGCCCGTCTCTGTCAACGGTGCCGACAGCAGGGACCCTAGCCAATTCGGCGATGGCGGCGGACTCGACAGCAACCCGCCCACCGCGTTCACCTCGCCCACTCCCGACTTGCCCCTATCGCCGACGCTCACGCCCAGCCCGTCTAGCACTTCGACCGACGTCACTTTCACGTCTCTCGCTCAGCCTGGTCCTCCGGCGAACCCCCCGTCTACTGGCGCCCTCCTCGTCAGCGCGCCGTCCAACCTCACCACCTGTGAGCCCAACGTCACGCTGCTCTGGCAGTGGCAAGGCGATACCACCGCCGGCGGCACCCAGGTCGGCCTCAGCGCCCGCGTCGTCTCCCTCGGCTCCTTCTCTGCCGTGGCCACCAAGAGGACCGTCCGCAAGCGCCAATCTCGACAAGCGCGCCACGAGCACATCACTGAACGACGCAGTCAGTTCGCCGACAAGACCGGACACACCGCTGACCTTCAACCCGGCGACACCGTCACGCTCACAAAGTCCGAATTGATTCAGCCTCTACTCAAGGACGGCACTTGGACGTGGAACATGGTCAATTTGCCCGTCGGTTCCTATACGCTCCTCGTCGACGCCGTCTCTCACCCCGATATCAGCGGCCAGTCTTCCGTCTTTCAGGTCACTCAGGGCTCCTCGACCTCGTGCCTCACACGTCCCTCGCCCTCCGCGAGCCCTTCGAGCGCGCCCACCGGCGGCACCACCGGACCGCAGGCCAGCAGCTCTTCCTCCTCCAAGGCTGTCGGTCCTGGCACCATTGCGGCCGCCGTCATCCTCTCTCTCCTCGGCGTCGTTCTCATCGTCTTCGCCGTCCTCTATTATCGACGTCGCCAAAAGGCCGCCAGGAGCTCTCTCGTCGAGCGCGGCGGCACCGGGGGCTGGTGGCGACGCGCCAAGGAACAGATGACCGAGGTCCGTCGCAGCAGCACCGATGCCCTTCGGCACGCCGCCGGTCGTGAGCGCCAAGTCGCCCGCGATGGCACCGAGGTCTCGCCTTGGTACGACACCACCCATCCGGCCAGTCCGACGGTCAGCGAAGGCGACGCCAGTCCCCTTCCGGAAAACGTCGGTTCCAACCTGCTCTCGCTCCCCGGGCAGCCTTTGCAGAGTCGCTTCAGCACGAGCAGCGTCGGCCACGACATGCCCGGCTCGGGCTCGCAGATGCGCGAGCGAGACTCCTTCCGCGCCCAGGCGCCGTCGCAGCAGGCCGCGTTGAAGGGAAACAAGTTTGCAGACTTGTTCAACCTCAGCCCGGCCACCGCCAGCACGTTCGGCGGCACCGTGAGCGTGGCGTCCAGCCGCTCCGCCGCGGAAGAGCAAGACGGGGAGAAGGAGCTGATAATGACCGACGGCGGCCTCTCCAGGACGCCCTCCACCTTCTCCAACCTCCGCCGCAAGCCGGTGCCCGCAATCGACGGTGCGGCGGCACATGGGCAGGGTCACTCGCGCGCCGAGTCTTCCGTCATCGACTCTCTTGGCCCCGATCGCTTCTCCCTCGCCCCCTCGGAGCAGACCTGGTCTTCCGGCAGTGCCCATCACAGCGGCTCGTCGCCCTCCCCGAGTTTCGGCAACCGCACGCCGCGCGCCTCGGCGGCGACGTTGGCGACGATGACGACGTCTGGCTTCACCGCCGGCGTTCCTCCCATCCCTTCGGTCACTTCTCTCCAGCAAGGCGGCTCGAGGATGAGCTGGCTCGTTGGCGGCATGTCGCGTGACTCGCAGCGCGACTCGAGCAGCCAACCGCCCCTGTCACCCGGTCTGAGCGCCAGCTCGTTCGATCCGGAGAGGGACAGCTTCAGGATCACCAGGGGCGCGTACGTCGACCTGCGAAGGGACAATTCGCTTCCCACCCGCTCAGACTCTGCCACCCTCTCCAGCACGCGAACCGTCAGCCCGATGGCCATGACCGAAGCGGAGAACCCGTTCTTGTCGGGCGAAGACAGCGACGCCGGTCGCGCCTCTCCTTCTGGCGCTTCGTCCCTCGGCTCGCCTTTTGCGGATCCGCAGCGAGTACGACAGCCGACGGCGACCGGGCGTCCTAGCACCAGCTCTTCGTCTTCTTTGCTCCCTGATTTTGACTTTGAGACCAACGGGATGGGTTCCCTCTCCGGCTTGTCCACGCCCACCATCGGCGTCCTCGTGCCTCCCGGAACGGCGGGGCAGCGTGGCATCAACGTTGAGTTTGGCACACCCCTCTCTGCATCGCCCCGTTCCCTCGCACCGCCGACAACAGCCGACGGCGTCTTTGCCGGTCCACAGGAGCCGCCCACCTCGCCGCTCGCCCCGCGTTCCGAGGTGTCCCGACCATCCCCTTGGTTCTCCCTCGGCGCTGACTCGCCCGTCGCACCTACATTCGGCACAAAGTCCAGGCATCGCTCCATGGGTGTCGCTTCTGCCCACACGGACGGCGGGACGACGTGGGATGGCCGCGCGGATAGCGACGACGGCGACGGCGAAGGCGAAGGTGAGGGAGAGGGAGAGGGAGAGGGAGAGGGAGGTTCAGGAGGAAACGACTACATCAGCAGGTTCAGCCTCGCTGCCAGTACTTTTAAAGGCAGCATCCACCTCGCCGGGCCGGACAGCCCGCGGTGGCCGTGGGACGGTCAGGATGGAGAGGATGCGAAGAGGAGGAGCGCTTGAGCTTCTTGTCTCGTCTCGTCTGTCTCGTCTCGTCTGTCTCTTCTCGTCTCGTCTCGCCTCGCCTTCTCTTCACCTTCCGTCCTTACGCTCGGGAGCGGCGAACGATGAAGCGCTCGTGTTGGTTCGATCAAACCTGGTCGGATCGGAGTGAACGAACGACACCGCTCGCTTTCCTTTCAGGGCCCCGTGTCATCCTCTTGTCTCATCGAGACGTCCGGTCGTCTTTGACCGGCTTGTTCTTCCTTCTTTCTTTCCCCGCTCGTCCTTCCCATCCATGCCCTTCTTTACGATGTGGACCCACATGTCCATCTGTTATTTTTCCTTGGCTTTTTTTTTTCTTTTACTCAGGCGCTGTAGCATTTGCTCCACTCTTCCTTCCACCTTCCTTTTTGGGTCGTTTCCTCTTTCCCTCCTTCCTTCCTTCCTGTCTATATTTCTTTATTCGGCGCTTCGGACGCCACGGAGGGCCTCGCGCATCCGGACGCGGGCTTGCCCTCAAGGCCGCGAACCGGTTTCGCTAGGCCTCTTTCTCCATCTCCCTGCCTAGACCGGCTGGGCCCTGACGTCGGAGACGTCTCCCTTCCCTTCCTCGCACCGGCGGCCTAGGCACGCTGTGTTGTTGTATGTACACACCGGCGGGCGGGGCTGGCGTCGCCCGGCCGCCGTTGCGTGGCCTCGACATTCTGCCCTTGCTCTTGTTTTACGTCCTTCTATTGTCTTCCCTTCCCTCCCGGCCTTTCATTTTTTTCTCTTTGTCTTTTTGTGGGTTTCTGACGGCGAGATGGATGGGCGTCGGTGATTGATTGGAATGGAATCCTTGTTCTTGATCACGTCGTCGTCGTTGTCGTCGTAGGTCGCACGCGAGCAAGCACCACTTACACGCAAAAGATGGTCCCAAAAACGGTCATTCGTAACTTGAACTCGCGTGAGACTTCTATCCCCACTTCTGCCAGCTCGCTCCCATAAATGTCCGACCAACCGGGCCTTCCACTCTGTACGGTGTACAAACACGAGAACCAGGTGGAGGAGAAGATGACAAGCGCCGACAAGAAGGGAGACGAAGGTGAGATGTTCCGGTTGCAGCAAACTTTCCTCCGGGACCAGGCCGAGCAGCGCCCCCAGGACCGAGAAGAGGCCACGGAGCAACACCAGGCCCTCCTCCGGATCCAGGCCGAGCAACATCGCCAGCTCCTGGAGGCCATCAACGCGTGGAAGGAGGAAGCGGCTCGCCTTGATGACGACGAACCGCCCGCCAAAGAGCGAGTCGCCGTCACCGCCCGTCAGACCGAACGCGGAGTGGCCCGTGCGTCCCGCCTGCGCTCACGCTCACAGGGTTAGGGTTATGAGCACCTGTCCAGTCGAGGTTGGCGAAATTCGCACGGCTACAACCCTAACCGACCTGCAAACGAGGGAGCGTGCTGCGGCGAGGCCCGCTCCACGGCGGGTCGCGGGCCCCTGCGGTGTGGTGGTCGTCGTCGTCGTCCGAGGCCGTCGCGCAACTCTTTCTCTTTCTTTTTCGCTACCGCCGCCTACCGCAAGTCACCCAAAAAATGGTCAACATTCCCAAGACCCGCCGAACCTATTGCAAGGGCAAGCAGTGCAAGAAGCACACGTGAGCCGTCCTCCCTTCTCTCTCTCTCTCCCGTTTTTTTCTTTGCCCGCTTCGTATCGTCTCGTCTCGTTGGCCGTTGGATTGGGATGGAGTCGGGTGGCGGCGTCTCCTGCGCGGATCGATGGCGAGGCGAGGCGAGGCGAAACAAGGAGGGGTGAGAGGTAGAAGGAGACGGCGTCGCTGACCTCCATTCGATCCCACGCTGCGTTTGCTTGGTTTCGTACCTAGGCCCCACAAGGTGACCCAGTACAAGAAGGGCAAGGACTCCATCTTCGCCCAGGGTAAGCGCCGTTACGACCGAAAGCAGAGCGGTTACGGTGGTCAGACGAAGCCCATCTTCCACAAGAAGGTAAGTGCCGTTCAGGCGATTCCGGTCTCTTACGACAACGACGACGATGACGATGACTGGCCGGGCGAATCATTTCTAATCCCTTTCATCATCCCATCCGTTCGAACAGGCAAAGACTACTAAGAAGGTTGTATTGCGTCTCGAGTGCACCGTCTGCAAGTTCAGGCACCAGCTCGCTCTCAAGCGCTGCAAGCAGTGAGTTTGCCTTTCACTCTGTCTAGCCCGCTCCGTCCGCCTTCATTCATTCACATCCCTTTTCTCCGTCGTCCCTCTGCCTCTTCTGCACAGCTTCGAGCTCGGCGGTGACAAGAAGACGAAGGGTGCGGCGCTCGTCTTCTAAGCATCTCGTCCTCAGCACCTTCCCTCTGCCATGTATCCAGCCGTCTCGCTATGATATGCATTATGCATCGTCACCTTCTCTCAAATTCGATGTGAAGTGAAGCGACGGATGAGAAGCGGAAGCGGGGTGGCGGACGGCGAGGGCTACGTGGTGTAGGCCGGGCGACAGGCTAAGATGGGTGCAATAAGGCCCCAGTCGGCCGTGTCGGCGAAGATGGGTGCGACAAGGCCTCCGTCGGCCGTGTCCTTTCTTCGTCTCCTCTTATCCGGTCATTGTGAATGTCGTTCCAATTCCATAAAGCGTCATGCGGTGAGGGCATGAAAACCCCTGGTCCCAGCCAATGGTGGGGAAGAGGGGGAAGGGGAGAGGAGGGGAGATCCTTGCCGTAACCAAGCAAGCGGCGTCTTCCGCTAGTTACTGGAGGGAGGGGGTCATAGCAGCATCAAAAAAGAGACAAAAGGAAAACGGAGCGATTGGAGGGACGGCGGACGCGTACAAATGTGAGTGGGGTGGGGTAAGTGGAGACGGGAATGAGACCGACGAAGGGAGGAACCGAACCGGAGCAAGGAAACGACGGCCGGGGGGGAATCATTCGGAAGCGGGAAGAGAAGGGAGCGGTGAAACGAAATTATATACAAAGAAAGTGTGTGGACGCGGGCAAGGTAGGGGCGGATTGAGAGGACTTGAAGGACGATGAGCGCGGTGTGGTGCCTCTGCGCGTGGACTGAAAGAGGCAGATCGAAAGGCGCGGCTACGGCCGATCGGGGGGAAGATAAAGAGGGGCAGTGACTCTCGTCTTTGCAGCTGTCACGACGCTCCAATCGGTCGCTCAGCCGTCCTGAGACGTGCGCGGCGAGCCTCGATTGGACCTGGTAGGGCTCGTAATCTCGTCGGCGAGCTTCTCGAGCGCCTTGTCGTCCGCGCCCCCTTCCCCGTCCATGGCCTCGCGGATGAGACTGATAGTGCTCTCCAAGCTCCTCCGCCTGTTGCTGGGAGAGCTGAGCGTCGTGCCCAACGAGCTCGTCCTCGAGTGACCGCGCCTGTGGCCGCCGCTGACAGAGGTAGGTGGGCTACTCGGCGTATCCGAGCCCGGCGTCGACGGAGGCGAGTTGGGCAAGCTCGACTGCGAGACGGGTTCTTGCGGAGCCGGTACCTCGTCCGCCGAATAAGCAGGACCGACCGGGGAGGCATCCACCAGGTCGGGCGGCAGGTGCTCGTTCTCGATGTCGACTGAGGACAAGAAAACGACGATGACAAGGGCATCAGTGAGCATCGCGAATCAGTGGGGTGGAAACAGAAGGGGGGACGGTCGTACGACAGACTCACCTTTGCGCGCCTCTTCAAAGTTGTGGATCGCGTCCTTGATGCCTTCGCTTCCGTTGACCAACATGCCATACGGCAGCTTGTTCGATCCAGAAGCCGACTTGAGCTCGGACACGCGTTCGGCCTCCTCTCGAAGGACGGCGAAGACGCGGGACATGCGACCGACGGCGAGGATCTTGTTCTTGATGCGCTTCTGCCGCTCCGAAGACTCCTCCTCCTCCGCCGCCCGGGGCGTCGACGGCACCTCCTCCTCCCATTCCTCCTCCTCCTCTTCTAGCTCCTCCTTGCTGCAGATGTTGAGGATAGCGATGAGCATGTCGGTGACTGCAACGCGGCAAGGCCGAAGAATGGGGCGAACGTCAGCGTCACTATCATCAAGCCGTCATCCAAACGGGAACCCACTCTTTTCGCCGACGAAGGGCAAGCTCCACGTAAAGACGTCCATAAAGTTAGGGAGCCAGTACGGGTGAGGGGTGCAGTTGAACTGGCGGATGTTCATCACATTGTTCTCGTACTTGAGCACAGCCGCCTTGTTGTTGTACACGTCGAGGTAATTAGGTGCGCTGAAGATGGTCATTACTGAGGGGAATCCGGTTGTCTTGGTCTTGCGATACATTCGGTACCTGCGGATCCGGAAGACGCGGCCGCCAATCAGCCTTGTAAACCGCAGGGCAGGGTCGAAACACGCGAATTCAACTCACCCAGCGTCTTGCGCCTCGTGCGCCCGGATGATAGAAAGCAGATTATTCCGCTCCAAGAACTGGCATGCGGCATTGTACCTAGAAGGGCGAGTGGCGTGGGTTATGGCAGTCCATCAAACCCCCTAAGCGACCGAACAAATCTTCTATCCTCAGGCATGCCAGCTTTCTGACAGGGCACGCCCAACTCACGTAAAGAAATAACTGCACCCTCGCACATGGTTGTGCACGAAATTCTCCCCTCCCTTCTCCGAGCCAAAGTCCTCGAGAGGATCGGCCCACAAAAGGTCGCACATCAGGCCATGCGTAGGCGGCTCACGGAATCGGTTGATCTGCAAACGCGAAAGACGAGCACGGAACAAGGTTTGATCGATCAGTCCATAGGTCCCGGGTTGATATCGAACTCTAGAAGCACACACATGCCAGGTCGAACACGTCGATCAGCGAGAAAAACGGAAAAGAGGAGGCCACTCACGTTGCGCAGATCGTCCAGCGTCTGCAGCTCGGGGCTCAGGCCTCCGTGAATACACAGAAACTGCTTGTTCATGACGGCACCGAGGGGCAGGGTGCAGAACGACTCCATGCACGCGTCGTACACCTTTTCGGAGTACTTGTGCTTGCCTGTTCGATGGCGGGAAATGACCGGTCAGAGGCGGCGGTATGACGATAAGAAAGGACGAGGGGACACGCACATTCGAGCTTGAAAGTGAAGTAGTCGGTCAAGTGGCGGCATTCGTGGTTTCCGCGGAGGAGGAAGAGCGTGTCCGGGTACCAGATCTTGAGAGCCCACAGGTAGAGGACACATTCGATGGAGAAGTATCCTCGGTCGACGTAGTCACCCAGGAAGAGGTATCGAGTGTCTGCCGGGTTACCGCCCACTTCGAAGAGTTTCATCAAATCGAACTGGAGCGTGGAGGGGAGACGCCGAGGTCAGATAAAGCGGCAAACGCTGTGGGATACTGACAGACTCACATATTGCCCGTGAATGTCACCGCATACTGTAGAGAAGAGGAGAAAGTACCGACAAACAGACCACCGCTAAGCAAACGAATCGCCACAGTACGCGTAACGCCAAGGTCACCGCTGTTCGTCGACAGCACGCAAACCCACCGGTGACCGGAGCGTCGACCTCGAGCACGTTGGGTTCATTTCTCAACAGTTCTGTCGCCCTATCCAGAATGAACAGCGCCTGCTCCTCAGTGAGCCTGCCTTCGCGGTAGAAGTGGTTCTTGAGGAATGCCACGTCTGGCTTTGTGGGATCTTGGCGAGAGAAGAACTGCTCATCGGTGGGTTTGAAAAAGGCGGGCGCCTGCACCTCCTTCACCACGCGCTCTTGCGTCGACACCGTCGAGCCGTCGTCTTGGGTGTGGACCGTGAAGTCGATCTGATTCGGTTCGGGACGTGGAGGCGAGGAGGAAGGACGATGGGCGCAAGAGGGATTTGCATCCGGCGTGAGGAAAGGTGGACGATGAAATGGGGTGTGAGCAGCGATGAGAGAAGGCGCGCCTGCACCCCCGCGCAGATGGAGAATAAAAGAGCCCGAGCCGCCCCATCCCCTCGTCTCTGCCCATCGCGCACGACGGCGGGATGACGAGCGAACACGAACATTCGTCCGTCCGGTCCGCGCGTTCGTTTCGTTCCACGCACCTCTGGGATCGGCCCCTTGTGCTTCATCTGGTCGATCGCATTTTCGATTTTCCTCTTTCCTTCCTCCATGCTGGCGAGCGGGATGAGCACAGGTTCGGCGGGGAGGGTCGAAGACGGCGCTGGTGTGACTAGAAGAGGGGCGAGGAGAGGTCGTGGAGAGCGGAGACGAGGTTGAGGTGCGGGTCACGGGAAGCGCGTGAGCTGCGGACGATGACGCGGTGCTGGGCGAAAAGAGAAAGGAGAGGGGGAAAGAGGGTGTTGAGTGGGTGCCTCCTACGACTCCGAACGGGACGAGACAACGGACGATGGAAGGGCGAAGGTCAGAGCGACGACGGACACAAGAGCGATGACGACCGGCGGCGACGACGAGAAAGCGAAAGCCGTGCTTTGCGAGCGCGCGACTGGTTCATCCCAGCGCCCCGCCACGGACATGCGCGGACATTCGAGGTTATAGCGCCCGCGGTGTAACCCTATCTCCCCTATCTCGGCGCTCGGGCCAGCGGGTTCCATCGACTACGGACGATGCCGAGGGGGACAGACAACACCAGACAACACCAGACTGACAACCGTTCCTCACCCGGACATATTGCAAGAGTCCATCCGGCGAGAGACACATCCAGCGCAAACACGCTACCTACAGACGTCAAAAGTACAGACCACAGAGTACAACTGAGTACAGAGCACCGACGCACAGACAAGCAAACAGGCACACAGGCACACAGGCACACAGCGTGCCCTGCTAACCTTCCGCCAACACAATCGCGCCTACGCCCCTCTCCCTCACCGTGCCTGCGCACTTCTCGCACCCTTCGTGTAGAAGCAGCACCGCCCCACCATCATCTCGGAGACCCCCGTGATGGTGGTGTAGGTCGATCGCCCCGGCGGTCGCACCGGCGGTGAGAGCGGGCGCAGACACCGTTCCCGCTCCTCCATCGCCCCCGTTCAGGCCACTGTCCTCCGATGGTGGACCCTGCGATTTAGAGCCCATCGACACAGCCCCCACTTCCGTTCTCGACGGCGATGATCGCACATACCCCTTCGGATGCAGAGGGTCCAAGAAGTTCAAAAGCTCAGCGTGGTGAACTGCAATGGAATGATTTCCCACATCCGAGTTCGCCACAGCAGCGCCACCGCCGCCGCCGCTAGTGATCCCGGGCGAGTTCGGTGGTGTTTTGAGGTAGTGCGCCGGTAGCGATCGCAAAAAGGCGGAGATGGCCGGTATCGGCGTCTCGCCCGCTACACCTTTCGTTCCTACGCCGCCCAGACCCAGGCCGAGACCGCTGACGATATGTTTGGCGTTGGTGCCCTTGGCTGTATTTGAGTGATGCGAAGACACGCCATTCCGGTCGTCGCCGTCGCGCCAGACGTCCGCGCCGCCCTCAGCTTCGCCTTTGTCTTCTGGGTTCACGAAAGGCCTCCTCCTCCGACCGTCCTCCGCGTCGCCAAGCCTCCTCTTCCTGCCTCCTTCTCCCACGTCGGCATTGTCGTTGCTAGACGCGGGACAAGTCGGAATGTCCTCGACCCCGGCTGCGCCCGCCGGATCGGCGGGCCCGCATTGGCAATTGTCTCCACACACGCACAAGTAGCCGCATGCGCAGCCGTGACCGGAGATCGCCTTGGGAAGTTCGATCATCGGCAGTCCTCCGGCACTTCCTCTTGACGAACTCGTCGGTGAGGAGGAAGAAGTCGCACCGGACGACCCTGAGCCGCCGTCCGAACTCAGTTCGGGCACGACTGCCGCCAACGTCGAGGAGGACCGTCCAGCCGTTGGAGAACCACCGGGTACGAAGGCGGAGAGACTATAATTTGCCAAGGACGAGCCAGTGAGAGCCATAAAGTCGTCCACCGCGCCAATGCCGCTCGGAAGTGTGAGGCCGCCCGCACAAGAGCCACAAGAACCACAGCGGGTAGGGCAGAAATGCGCCGAAGGGACGGACGCTCGCTCGGTCGGGGAAGAGTGCTCTGCGCACCCGGGACATCCGCACGTCGCTCCGCAGGAACAGCCGCTGGCCACTATGGTGTCACTTGCATCGGCCGCAGGTGCTGGGCCTGGTGTCGGCGGCGGTGGCAATGAAGACGACGGATAATCTGGAGGCAGCCCCGGCCACCGCGGAGGGTCCGCCTCGTTCGTTCTAGAGGTGGACAACTGACCGCTCTTTCGCTCGCCACCACAGCAATGTCCAACTCCTCCACCTCCTCCGCCGGCCTTCTTCCTCTGGGTATCCTCTATTCCTGCCTCTGACGTTGTCATCTTTCCTTTACCCTTGCTGGAGCAGCATGCGCCCACTTTCTCCTTCTTCCACGCCCCCCTCGCCTCCTCGCATCCGAGCTTGCTACCATCATCACCCGGGAAGGCTCTCGCACCTAGAGTGCTGCCCAAGCTCGTACAGCAGCTGCCGCTTGAGTTGCACCCCCGGTCGCCACATTGGCATGAGTTGTCGCCGCACGAGCAAGACATAGAGGCCCCCGAACCACCAGAATGGCCAGGCCGTGTCGTCAACTTGGAAGGTCCGGCCACGCCAGCGCCATCATCGAGAGGAGAGGGAGAGAAGGGTGTGGCGTCGGAGGAGCAGCAGGTGCAAATGCCGGTAGATTTGCACTTGCACGGGTTCATAAGATTCGCGACTGGATGAGCAGAAATATGAAGCCATCGTGTCAATTTAATAGGCGGCCGTCCCAGAGTAATGAGAGAGCACCGAGCAAAGAATTATCGGATAGGGAAGTAACGACTCACATTTATTTGAGCCCGACTCTGAAGGAGAGGCGTCGCTTTCTTGGGCGTGCCGGGCGAGAATGTCGCTGAGACCGTTGTATATGGTGGAAGGGGGCTCTAAAAGTGGAGATAGGAAGTGGAACGTTGTAATGTCCAGAGTCAGCGTCGAACCCAAGCAGGTCGAGCGGCAGGACAAACGAAAATGGGTAGAACTGGGCGACAAAGGTCAGAGATGAGACAGACACGCACCCTTTCTCCCAGACCCTTCACAAATACACTTTACATGTGCCTTGTTAGATTTCCTCCTCTGCCTACATGTCTCGCACTGTGTCACCGGCCGCCCCTTGGGCTTGACCTCCTGGAGCAAGCGATCGGTATGGGTGCATGACGAAGAGCGATGGCCCTTTATACACGTCTGGCAAGAGTACTTCTTGTTGTTAATAAACACCTGAGAGAGAGTAGAGTCAAAAATTAAGGGTTGTGATGACATTTCAGCGGAGAGGAGAAAGTGGGCCGTTGCATTGGTCAGTGAGGTCGTCGGAGACGGGCGCAAACGCTAGGGCGGGCGGCGCCTCACCATTCTCACAAGACAAAATAAAGTCGCCGGTAAAACGGGAGGCACCTCCCGTTTCACTCCAACCTCGCTGCACTACAGATGAATAAATTGCCAAAGAGCTGAGAATATGAGGGGCAGTAAAGACGTGGGGAGACGGTGGTGGTGGTGCTAGTCGTCAACGACCTCACGGCCCGGGTATGCCATCAGGCACACCCGGTCTGTTGCCGCAGCACGGATATAGGCGGCGGTGAGTTCTCCGTCGACCATCCACGATCTTAACAAGGCCAACTCGCACCCGACTAGAGTGCTCTCCTCCCGCATCCGCCCCTTCTCCAGGGTGCTTTCCTCAATCTGCCATCCGTGTCATCCTTCTAACTCCTCTCCATACGTCTCTTGCAGCCATGTCTCGCGAATCACGCGCTCCTCGCATCAAGAACCGCGCTCCGGCGCAGGTCCAGGTCACCGCGGAGCAACTCCTTCGCGAGGCCCAGGAAAGACAGGAGGTCCGTCGTCCCGCTCCCAAGCAGCGCATCGAGGATTTTGAGGAGCTCCAGGAGTACAGGTCGAGGAAGAGGCAGGAATTTGAGGAGCAGATCAGGAGAACGAGGCAGAATGTGAGTTGTTTTTCCTTCAGTGTCGTGTCTGCTTTCTCCCGCGAGCGAGTCGGTGCTGACTTGCTGTGGAACGTGTCGACGAATCGATTGCTTCGTAGATCTCGGCATGGATGAAGTATGCGACGTGGGAAGCGACTCAGGGCGAAATAGATAGGTGAATGGCCATTTCTTCATCTACGTCAGGCCCCCCTCGTCACAGCGACCACGATGCTCACTTATCATGCTTACATTGCTCGTTTATTTGAATCTCTCAGGTCTCGCTCCATATTTGAACGCGCCCTGGACGTGGACCCGCATCACGTAGCACTCTGGATACGGTACACGGAAATGGAGTTGAAAAACAGGAACGTGCAGCACACGCGCAACCTGTTCGATCGATGCGTGACGATCCTCCCCCGGGTGGACCAGCTGTGGTACCAGTACGTGCACCTCGAGGAGCTGTTGGGCAACGTTGCGGGGGCGAGACAAGTGTTTGAGAGATGGATGGCGTGGGAGCCGGACGAGAAGGCCTGGCAGGCGTACATCAAGATGGAAATGAGGTATGACGAGTGGGAAAGGGCTGGTCAGGTCTGGGAGAGGTGCATCTCCGTTCATCCCGAACCGAGACTGTGGATTAAGTGGGCTAGATTTGAAGAGGAGGACCGAGGTGACCCAGGTGAGAGCCAATCCAACTGGTCCCCTTCCGGTGGAAATGGGCGTCCATGTGATCGCATGCTGACCTGACGCCAATGCCTCCGTTCCAATACCGACTTACAGACCGTGCCCGAGAGATCTTCCAAATGGCTCTCGACTATTTCGGGGACGAGGAGGATCAGGTGGAAAAGGCACAGAGCGTGTACACAAATTTTGCCAAGATGGAGGTCAGATTGAAAGAGTACGATCGGGCCCGCGTCATCTACAAGGTGAATCAGTCTTTACTGTCCTTTGATTTTGTCTCCATGCTCAGATCAGGCGAACCATTGGCTAATATTGTTCTGTTGCCTGTTTCTCACTTTGGCGTTCCGCGCAGTACGCTCTCTCCCGCCTGCCACGATCCAAGTCTTCAGGGATCTACTCCTCATATACTCGCTTCGAGAAACAGTTTGGAGACCGGTCAGGGATCGAGGACACGGTGCTTGGCAAACGTCGGATTCAATATGAGGAGGAGCTCGCGGCCTCACCGAACAACTACGACACATGGTTTGACTACACGCGCCTGGAGGAGGATGCGTACCGAACGGCGCGGGAGGGAGGAGACTTGGACGAAGAAGACACGAAGATGGATGGACTGGAGAAGAGCAAGGTTGGGAAGGGCGCCGAGAGGGTGAGGGAGATGTACGAGCGAGCGGTGGCGCAGGTGCCGCCTGGAGACGAGAAGAGACATTGGAGGAGATATATTTTCTTGTGGCTCAATTATGCGTTGTTCGAGGAGATGGAGACAAAGGTGAGAAATATACCTCCGATCCGAGCCCTTTTTCCGACGTCGCGTAGGACTAATGCCCACTCATTATTACGTCTCATCTCCACATCACCTTCAGGACTTCTCTCGGGCCCGCGAGATCTATAAAGCGGCAATTGCGCTAGTTCCCCACAAGAAGTTCACCTTTGCCAAGCTCTGGTTGCAGTACGCGCGCTTCGAGATCCGTCGACTCAATCTGGACCAGGCACGCAAAATCCTCGGCGCCGGCATTGGCATGGCGCCTAAGGAGCGATTATTCCGTGGATACATCGACCTAGAGATTGAGTTGAGGGAGTTCGATCGGGCGCGGAAGTTGTACGAGCGGTGTTTGGAGGTGAGCCTTTAGTTTCGGCAGCCTAATCCCTTTCCTTTCGTCATTGCAAAAACTCACGCTTCTCTCGCAAATTTAACTGACCCAACCAGTGGGATCCATCCAACTGCCGCTCTTGGATCAAGTATACCGAGCTCGAACGACCACTGGATACGGACCGCGCCCGAGCCATCTTCGAGCTGGCAGTGGCCCAGCCGTCGCTGGACATGCCAGAAGTGCTTTGGAAGGCGTACATCGATTTCGAGTTCGACGAAGCAGATTACGACTGCGTCCGGGAACTCTATGAGCGTTTGCTGGAGCGCACGAGCCACGTGAAGGTGTGGATCGCGTACGCGCTCGGCGAGATGAACATTGCTATTGCGCAAGAGGAGGCGGAGGACGAGGAGGATGAGGACGAGGAGAGTGAAGAGGAGGTGGAGAGGTCACCGCGAGAATTGACGGAAGAGGAGATGGAGATGCGGAGGTTGCGCAGACTCGAGGCTGCTGAACGGGCGAGGAAGGTGTTTGAGCGAGGGTACAAGGACTTGAAAGATCAGGGTTTGAAGGAGGAGGTGAGTCGAGTTCTCATCCGATTCACTCTTTGCTTGAATGGCCTCTCTTTCTCTCTCTCTTTTTCTCGGCGCATCAATATTGAAGACCTTCTCCCGCCGGACATTTTCACTTCGTCCCACGCCCCCAGCGAGTCGTCCTCCTGGAAGCTTGGAAGACGTTCGAAGGCACGCACGGTACACCGGAGACGGTGGAAAAGGTGGAAGAACGCATGCCACGGGTGGTCAAAAAGCGCAAGACTCTCGAGGACGGTACGCTGGAAGAGGCGTGGGAACTCGTGTTCAAGGACGAGGAGAAGGAGAAGGCCACTTGGTCCCTCCTCGAGGCGGCGCGCAATTGGAAGGCAAAGCAGGAGCAGATGCAGGCGGCCGCCGCCGCCGCGGCCGCTTCAGTAAACGGAGAGGTGGACGAGGCGAAAGGGGAAGAAGAGGGGAAAGTCGACGCCGACGGGGATGCTGCGATGGAGGAGGAAGATGCGGACTCGCAAGGGCGGTCAGAGTCCCCGGAGGAATGAGGATGGGATGGAATGATTTCATGCTCCCCTTCGTTCTCGCTCCAGCGCGTCGCAATGTTATTGTAGCATTTGAAGCAGCGGGAAGATCGTGGGTATGTATACTGGGGTACACAAGCAAAACACATCAGCCTGGATATTTGATAGGGCAGAGCGACCTCGCTCGCTTGTGCCTAGTTCCCGTTGTGCGACGCCGACTCGTGCGGGTGACCCTCGTGCGAATGACTGTGCAAGAACCTTTCCAACCCTCCATCTCTGTCTTCCTGTCGCCCCTCTTCCCTCTTCGCGCCTTCCTCTCGTCCCTCAAGCTCCGCCGCCTTCGCGTCCAGAGCGGCGTGTGCGGGCTGCGCGCTGCTCGCAGCACCCTTGACGTCCCCGGCCGACTGCGCATCATGATCATGGTGATGCAAGAGCTCGTGCAGGAGGCCACCTCCGCCTTGCTCTTCCTTCTTCTCCACCTTGCCTTGACTTTCCTCTTCTTCCTGTTTTCCTGCCGGTTTCGCAAAAGAAAAAAAAAAAAGGTCGGGTTGAGAATGAGACGCGAAGACGTATCCGGTAACAAAGTTCCAAGGCTCAAGAACGGGAGCAAAGGAGGGAAGGATTGGGAATAAACTCGCTCACCTCCGGCGGTAGTAACCTGGCCTTCGCCTTCCAACTTCTTTTCCTCGCCGTCCACGGCATCCTTCATGAAGTGGAAAACTCCCTCCTTGGACTTGCCCTCCTTCGCCGCTACCGTGACCTTTACGTCTGGAGGACCCGTCGTTTCTGCGCTGACGTTGGCCTTGTCCTTAGCCTCGTTGGGGTGAAGGACGGCGTGAAGGACGCCGACGTGTTCGTGCTGCTCCTCCTTCGGGGCAGGAGAAGGCGACCTGGAATGGGGAGGGGACCTCTGGTGGTGCAAAACACCTGCGAGCTTACTAGCTTCGTCCTCGACATCGGCGACGAGACCTTGCTCGCGGCGCCCGGAGGAATGCGACCGACGAGAGCCGTGCGAACGCTTACTGGACGCGGAGCTCGACCTAGAGGAACGACTATGACGCTCGTGCTTGCTGCCAGAGTCTGGCGTCCTCGAGCTGGACCCCGAATAAGGACGGAGCAAGCCTTCGATCCCGCCTTGGTCCTTGCGCTTCGGCTCCTCCTTGACCTTGTGTTCGTTGGAGTGACCTCCTTCGATGCCGTTAAAGACGGACTTGAGCTTGTCTTCCGCCTTCTGGAGCCGTTGGCTGACACGAGAGACATGGCTGTGATCGCTGCCGTCCGAGTCGTACTCGCTTTCCGCGTCGCTCAGTCCGACGCCGCGGTCCTTGGCGTGGAACCAGCTCCAACGTTCGTGGCCGTGCTTCTCTTCTTTCCCGCTCGCGCTCGCTTCCTTCTTGCCCTTCCAAGTCCCCAGGACGACGCCGACGTTGCCGCGAACCTTGTGACCGTGCGCGTCGTGGTACGAGCGGGAATGGTGGAGCGTGGAGAAGTGATGTGAATGGCCCCCCTCCGCCGGCTGCTCCTCCTCGTCGTAGGCAGCGAACAGCGAGTTTCCGTGCGTCGGGAGTTCGATGTAGCCAGAGTCCGCGAAGACCGTTTGGGGCAACTGGGTGGCGAAGAAGAGGGTCAACGTGAGGAAGACGCTGGTGGGGAAAGGAGAGGGTAGGGGGGAAGGAAGCGTGAATGATGTGCATGTCTCGGAAGCCATGGTCAGTTAGATTAGATGAGCGAACCCTACGAATCTCACCTCTCTGCCACAAGCACGTTCTGGGCCGTCCGCCATTCCTTGCTCCCTCGAGGGCCGTCTTGACCGTCCTCGACCCAGCCCCAAATGCAACCGGTGACACCCAAACCGACCATGACGGCCTCCAGGGTGACGAAGACGAGGTGCGTGGGCCTCAGCGCCTCGAGGCGGCTGAGCCTGTTCAGGGGCCATGGAATGCGGACGAGGCGGTCACGGATCTGGTCGCGGAGGAAGGCGTGCAGTGACAACGTCTCCGGGAGCCATGGTTGGAAGACGGAGAGGATGAAGAAGATGATGGAGGTACCGAGAAGGTAGGAAGCGTGCGCCCGCAGAGAGGCCCGCGGCTGCTCGTCATGGTGGGCTCCCGCGCTGAGACCTGCCGGAGAAGGTCAGTGAGGATGGCCAACACCATCCACATTATCGTGCTCATCATCAGTCCGGCGCCCATTTCCTGCCCGTCTAGAGACAGCCGACGTCGCGCACTCGCCCGCTCACCGAGTAGGAGGCCAGCTAAGGCAAGCTGGATCTGGCCGAGGAGGTAGAGCAACTTTGTGGGCTGCATCGCCTTGCCTTGCCGGCTTGCTCGATGAACGAGCAAGGATCAATGGGAAATCTGGTGCAAGAAAGAGGTGTAAGGATACGCTCTCCGTTCCACGTTCGCAGCCACTCGCCCCGGACGTCCGATGACGCCGAGTGGGTGTGATGGGACGTCGAGGCGAGCTAGAATTGAATCCATTGCGCCCACGGCCGATTGTCGTGAAAAGAGGCGTTCTCGGTAAAGTATCTTTCTTTATCGCAACCCAGGCTGCTCGAGACCGGCGTTTGCTCGGGTCGCAAGCTCGATAAGTGGCTGTTTGGTTGTTCATATGGTGCACAATGGGTGGCCTGTAGCTCCCGTCCCTCTCTTCCACCTGCTTGCTACCTGCCCTTGAGTACTCTAGATACGACTGTCGGCACACTGACGTAGGCCGGCGAGCGAGGCTTCTTTCGTGCTCTCTGACAAAAGACGAAGGGCGCACGTACGTCCGACCGACAACAAAGCTTATCTATTTGCCGCTAGGTATGCAACGAGTGGGTGAAACGGTCGAAATAGGTCGCTGGCACGACAGCGACGACCGCTCGCCTTTCGCATGGAATGGATCCTAGGCGTCCCGGCGTCCCTGGAGGCGGAGACGACGTGCCATCTCCGGCTGATGGTACACCAGAGTCGACGACTCCTACCGATGGTCTGTCTTCCTTCGCCTCCTCCCACTCACCCCATCCATAGCCCTCCTCCCCTTCTCGTCCATCCCATGCATTGGCCCGCCCTCCGCCGCCCAACTTCAGTCCGACCCAAAAAACGAACGCAAACGTCGCGGTCGTTTGCAAGACCCTAACCACCCACCCAGACCCGTGGAACTCTCGATCGGGCGCAACGCCAGGATCGACGGCTGAACTTCTCGCGCCCGTATCCGTACCTCTCGAGGAAGAGGCACCGCCGGCTTCCTCGGCCTTCCGAGCAGTTCTACGGGCTTCCCTCGCGGCGAAGCGAGACACATAGTCCGTCGCCCCCCCGCCTCCTGACGCCCCTCCTCCCATCGCTTCTGCCGTCCGATGGTATGTGGGCCCTCGGCCCGTCCTCGCACCGCCGCCGCTCGTGTCCCGTTGTGGAGAGTAACGGCGGTGGTGATCCCATGCGTACGACGCTCGAGCGCGGCGCTGTGCGTTTGAGGAGTAGGAGGAGTGGTACGAGCCACCGGAGGATGTGCCGTACGGGGAGCTGCCATAACCTGAGGCGGGCGAATGGCCGAATGAGGCGTCATATTCTTGTCTGTAGAACGAACGTGAGAGAGCGTCGACGGAGAAAAGACGGGCATGGTGAAAGCGACGAAAGAAAAAAAGAAGGAAATGGAAACACCCTGTCATCGTCCGCTCACGAGCTGCAAGGCTGTCCAACGCTGAACTCACCTCTTCTTCGGATCTCCCAGGATGCCCCATGCTTCGCTCACTTCCTGAAATCTTTTCGTCGCGTTCTCATCGTTCCGATTCAAGTCCGGGTGATACTTTTTTGAAAGCTGAGCGGACCGACCAATTGGCATGAAATAGACAGAGTCGGTCAGTTGAATAATGAGAGGATGAAGGAGACGCAGAAGCACAAGGCAGAGAGTGAGCGTCAGATCGTGCCAACCGTTGGCACACAGACGAGCGAGGACGTCCGTCCTGGCACCACCAAGTTGTGACCTCCGCCACAACGGCGTCAGAAGCAGGAGTACCTGGGCACGCCCTTCCGCACGCCCAGCGTCCCGACAATCTCCCTGATACATCAAGCTCACCTTGTAAAACTGCGCCTTGATCTGTGCGGCACTGGCGCTCTTCGGCACGGATAGCACGTCGTAATAGTTCTTGGCGCGCGCCGCTGCGCTTGTATGAAAGGGTCGACGAACGGCGTGTGCTGTGTGCGAGGTGCGATGGTTGAGGTGCGATGGCGACCCGTGCAGCGCTGGGAAGAAGGCCGAAGCGTAAGCGTCTGGAGCCGGCGACGAGGAGGGGAAGGGTCGTCCGCTGACCGCGATGCTAGCCCTGGCAGCTGCTGCCGCGGCGAGGGAGGGTGGCGAGAGAAGGGGGTTCAGTCGGGATGGCATCACGGACGGACCTGGCCGCATTATATGCGACCGTACACCTTCTAACGATGAAGCCGGGGTGTCCGTGTGGCGAGAGCCCGTGCCTGGTGGTGGTGGTGGTGGTCGGAGTGGTGATCGGACCTGAAACACCTTTCTTCGATCACATCGCATCCACCTCCTCGTCACCGCCATCGATCTCGAACCTAATGAGAGATCCATACGAATGACATTCGCAAATGCGCGCAAAAAAAAAAACCCCACCACCACGGACAGGTATCCTACGCTACAGCCATGGAACATCGGCACTTTCCGACCGCAGAAGAAAAAGAAAGAAAGGGCAAGATAAAGGATAGGAGAGAGAGTCCGTCGTCCAAAGCGTCTGACGGGTAACGGCGCTACACACTCTAGAGAGTATGATAGAGGTACGTGGCGAGAGCCGTCAGAAGGGAAGAGCAATCAAAGCTAACTAGATCCAAACGTATGGAAGGTGCCTGGGGTAGAGGCGTCAAGGGGAGGAAGAGAGCATCGTTTGACTGCGCGGATCGCTTCGGCCGCGGCTAAACGGCGACGGGCTCCTGGGTCGAAGTTCAGGAACCATCCGACGAAGGGAAACGAGGATGCCGTCTACGAGGCTGGACCGGCCGTCTCCCGATGCTTTCGATTCTGCTCCACTGAGGCTACGGGAAACAGTGGGATCGTCTTGGCCCTGGCCGGCAGTCATCCACATCATCGTGTCTTCCTCCTTCGATCGGCCGGGGTCAGCCATATCCGCCGAATGCACATCACCCGACAGCAACTTGCGTTCGACGCTCTCACTGAGCTTCGCAAAGTCCTCCAAAGCTTCGACGAGCATCCGCAGCTTCTCTGTGTCGCGCTGGCCCTCACGCTCGGAGCTAGCGGCACGGGACGGGGTCGGAGAAGACGGTTTTGATTGCTGGCTCTGAAGGGTGGGATTTGGGAGACCGTCTACGACCATGGGAAGATTGGCCGGACAGTCTTGCACAGCTAGACCTAGCATGATGGCCGTGCAACCTGCTAGGAAGTTGGCGTCAGCCTGGAACAGCGTGAGAGCGATACAAAAGGTGTAAATCCACGGCAGGGACATGTAAGTTCACACGCCTATCAAGATCTCAACGAAGACCGCATAGGGACTGAACGACGAGCTCACCTCGTCCGCAGCCCTCTCCTGCTGCTCCGCGAAGAAGCCGGAAAGACAAGTGATGGAGTTCACCCGACCGGTGCACCGACATTCTCGGACGCATGCGCGGAAACGACACGTCGGGTCCAACTCTGGTCATCACACCGGAACCCCAAAAGAGCACGCCGATGAGCTTGATGATAACGGCAGCAACGGAGAAGACAGGCAGGAAAGGGAAGGCACGAGAAGCCATTGCATGTGCAGACTCACCGGTCCTCCGCAGCGAGTCCTTAGTCTCTTCGACGCTCTCCAACAAGTTTGTCAGAAGGCCGAGAGACAAACACAGGGCATCGTATCGCAGTTCCTCCAGAGCTCGCTCCGACCTTTCCTCTTCGTTGTCATCTCCAGCCCCCTTCCGGGTACCTTCCTTTTCACCGGACGCCCCCAGGTCGTCACCATCCCCTGCGACGAGACGGCAACTACCGGTGCCTTTGCAGGAAAGAATGAGACGAACAAGATTGAGCATCGTCGTTCGCTCGTCGACCAGAGCTCGGCACCAGTCCAAGGTAGTTTGAGTCATATTGACGAGAACCTTGAGCGTGCCAACGATGAGATCCATGCCTTTTTGAAAGGGTTGGAATGGACAAGCGGACCATGTAGATAGACAACAAGTTTATGAACACTGAGAGTCACACACGGACAGCAAGCAGACGCTTTCCGAAGAAGATCGAATCGAATACGCACCCTTAACAACGGCTTTTTCTGCCTCACCTTCCGCCAAAACAGCTCCAATTAAGACCAAGCCGGTCAGGTCGGTGATGAACGATGACTCGACGTCAACAGCTGTTTCGAGTGGACTCGTTTCGACGCCAGCGATGGACGAGGGAAAGCTGCAGAGTTCCAAGAGACGCAGGCAGAGATCGATGTGGTCCAGATTGACGCTCGAGTCGGACGGAATGAGGTCCTGTTAACGTGGAGAATCATGTAGGGGACACGAGGTAAGTACACTGCCTGCCGAGGAACGAGGTAAAGAGGAGAGAAAGTAACACTCACGAGGCCTTTTTCATAGCTATCCACACGCCCACCAACCACTCGCAGCTCCTTACCCAAGCTAGAAACGGCACTCTTCAACGGGCTCCCACCGGTCTCGTCCCGTCCACCAGCCGTGCACAAGAGTGTCAACGGCTCGAGGCCACCACGAGGCCGGAACGCGGCGATCTTGCATAAGACGGTGACGACCACGTTGGCGAGGGAGACGGTTGAGACATGCTCCGGAAGAACGGAGGAGTTTTGAATGAGAGCTACTAAGCTGGCGACCTGCGTAAAGCACATCAGAAGCTTTGGGGTCAGAGCCGGAATGGCAGCCCACAGTTGGGACGAATTCGAATGAGCAGCGAAAGACATACCTGATTCTTCTCCAACTTGCTCAATCCCCTTCCACCCTTACTGAACGATGCAAGGAGGTAGTCCAGAACCACCTCGTTCGAGTCTGCCTCTCCGTCCACTCGCTGCCGGAGCAGGACGGCCAAGGTGGACACGACGTCCTCGCCGGCCTCGCGAAGCAGGGACTCAGCGTTGCTCTGCCGCGCACAAAGCAAGCCTAGGAAGATGGCTAAACAGGAATCGAGAACCTGCTCATACGTCAAGGGGTGGGTGAACAGACAGACAAGCCGAGACAAATGCAAATATTGAGTCTACATATTGTGATCTGACCCGCAGGGAGCAGAAGAGTAAAACATGGACTCACTCCGTCTTTTTCAGCCAACCTAGCCCGGTTTAGGCGGTCATACACCTTTCCGACGCTATCAAACGCCCTTAATCGGCGTATAAAGTCAGGATTGGAAACCTTGCGGACTATCTCGATCGCGCTGGGATGGAGACCGAAGGGGGCGGAATGCAAACAACAGTGCATACTTGGCATTCTTGACCCACAAACACACGAATCCAAACCTGCAAACAAAAAACGGAGGAATTTTTGCACGAGCTCACCTCGTCCTCCGCACACTAGCAGCCTGCCCAACGCGAAGCCCGTCAAGGAGGTACTCCAAGTCGTCGTTGAACCGCCTGTTCTCGCCGGCCAAGCGAAGCTCGGAGATGGTCTTGAGCTCCGACGGGAGCTAAGGGTGACGGAGGCGACCGGGACAGAGAGGATTGGAAAAAAAACGGGACAGTGATTATTGGTTAACATAGCCTTGGTCACCTAGGGAGCGCCCATCCAGACATCGTACAGCAGAACGCCGCTGAATATATGCAAGGAAAACAGGAACTCACCAGGCCCTGCCCGTCTTCATCATCACTATCATCCAGCCCGTACTTCCTCCTCAAATCCGCATAGCTCTCCCTCACCTTCATTTTCGACCATGCAGGCATCTGACTCGATCCTGTCATCTTTCCGCTCCCCACGCTGCCACGGTCTATGCCCAGAGCGTCCACTTCGGCGGAATCGGCTAGTCGAGATGGTAGAGAAGGTAAACCGCGCGGAGGGGAAGGGACAGAGAAAGGTAAAGAAAAGCGACCATCGTCTAGATCGCCATCTCGGCCGCCGCCGCCGTCGCCACTCATGGCGAACCTTCCAGCAGCGGAGGGCAATGAGGAAGACGCCGCGCCGGCTAAGGCTAAATCTGCGTCCATCTCCATGAGAAAGCTCCTGCTCTTTCCGTACGTCCTCTTCAGCCCTGCACCCCCACCGCCCCTCCCAAGCGCTGTGGAAGGGCCATCCTGAGCGCTAGAGACAGCACGGGATAGCGCGGCTGCTTCTGGACCTGCTCCGGAATGGGGGGAGGGAAACCCGCGCTTCGTGGGAGACGGGCTCGCCGTGACGTCCATGGGTGTGGTCGGACGGAAAACTCGAGAAGCCACTCGTGGTGGGGTACGCAAGATAGAAGATGAGCCGACGACATCTACGTCTCCATCAATGGCGACTGCAGGCAGGGAAGTGGTGCGGGAGTGGTTGGTGTTGGAGCGAGGGATGGCGAAGGATGATGACAATGACATTGAAGGGCGGGAGATGAGCGAGGAGGAACCAGAGGCGGAAGCCGAGTTCGAGTGCAATGTAAACGGGCCAGCTTCTTGCCCTGATGGACGCATGAGATCAACCAATCGCCTCCTCTTCGGCGGTCCCTGCCCACCCGCATGCTTCTCAGTTTGACGATCATCGAGCAATTCAAACAAGCTCGCTAGGTCTTTGGCGCGCTTTGATGGAGTGCTGGGCGAGGCGACTGAGGTGCTCTGCTCCGAAACAGAGTTATTTCTTCGGTGAGCGGGCTCGGAAGAGGGAGCATGGCGTCCTCGAGGTTGGGCTGGCGGCGTTGGAGACAGAGACTGCCGTGGTGGGGTAGAAGGAGGGTCGTTAGGAGCGGATGAGGATACCTGCTTCGAAGGGGCACTACGCGAGACTGAGCGCTGTGGTCGACTTGGCTGCTGGCGCTGGTTCGTGCGTGCATTTGGAGTGGGGCTTGATGGGACCGGTGCGGGTGTGTTGGACCTTTGCGAACGAGCGGTTCTAGTCGTTCGCTGTACTGCAGATGGAGATTCCGGCTTCCTCTTCTTGCTCCGAGGCGGGCTTTGATCACGAACGTTTGCTTCATGTCGCCAGAGCGGAGACTCGGTCTTGGAAGGTGCCGTCGTTAGAGTCGACATCTTCGAGCCGATATCGTCGGAAAAATGGCTTGAAGGCATGTCTTGTAGAGGTACAACTCTTGAAGACGGTTGAAGCTGACGATGCGTAACTTGCGATTCTGAGTCGGAGGGTTTGGAACGAGGTCGGAACGACGCATCCAATTGGGCAGGAGCAGTTGCTCGAATGGTGGCATTGACGCGTCGAGCTCGCACCGAAGATCTTCTTGATCGGGTGCTCTCGACCGTCTCCACCACCTCGTCCCCCGCCGCCTCGTTCATCTCCGGCCCGACAGCCCCCTCAACTCTCTCACCCGTACCCTGCAGCCTTTCCCGGGTCGTTTGCCCCTCCTTGAAAGTGCTGGCGCCCCGACGTGAATGCTTCACAGGCGAACCCTGCCGGTCGACCCCTACCTCCACGGATACATCCGTCTGTAGTTGCCGAGAAGGCGGTAACAAAGCAGCCTCCACCTCTTCGTCAGAATCGAGCAATGGACCGTCCACGCTTTCTTTGGGCGGCGAGCTGATCGATGCGCTGGAAGCTCTGCCCAAGCGACGAGCTTTGGCCCTCTTGCCGTAAGTGACCGCCGCTCGGCCTCCTCCGTTGGACCTCCTCTTCTCCTTTCCCGCCCAGTCCATCATACATTCGCGCTAAGCGGCGTGAACTGGAGACGATGAACAGGCGAAGGTCGAGCCAAACGAAGATTGAAGGAGCAACGAGAGAGTGCGCTGCTTGGGTCGTTTGCGTCGAGTGTCTGTTTGGCGCGGTTCAATGCTGTTCCTCACATTGAGCACGGACATCGGAGAGCTGCGGCAGAGGTCACGTGGACGCCGAGCGTGGATGGACGCGCGCCGCGAGAAAGATGAGAGTGAGCGTGTAAGAAGGCGAGTCGAGACGATCACGGCAGCGCGACGACGACGACGACGACGACGACGACAACGACTTGCTCAGCCCTGGGTCATTGCCTACAACATCTACCTGCTTTGCACGCGTAGGGATTCCACCGCCCGCCCACCATGCAGTCCGAGGCAGAGCGACTCCGATCCTTCGGCTCCTCTCGCGGTCGCTCCAAGGCCGCCTCGCCCGCATGGCCTCACCCTGCCAAAGGCTTCCGACCCACGCCCACATCGCTAGCCGCGGCCGGTTTCTACTTCACCCCATCCTCTTCCGCCCCAGACAACGTGACGTGTTTCTTATGTGGCAAGTCGCTGGACGGATGGGAGGCCACTGACGACCCCTTTAACGAGCACCTCACCCACGCCGGTGACTGCGCCTGGGCCAAAGTGCGATGTGCGGTCGAAGCCGATTTCGAGTCTAGTCCATACGGGGAAGGAGGGAGGCTTAGGACGGAATACTCGGACGAGGAGAGGTTGCCAAGCGGAAAGACGATGGAGAAGGCACGGTTGGAGACATTCGGGACTTGGTGGCCACATGATGGCAAGAAGGGATGGAGCCGCGGACCGACATCTAAAAAGGTAAAAAAAAAAAAAGGGAAAAAAATTGTGCCCGTGCTCTAAGCAGTTAAGGCAGCCGGCTGACTCTGTTTTCAAACGAAAGCTCGCGAAGGCCGGCTTTCATTGCGCATCAGGGGAGGAGTCGGAAGACATGGCCTCCTGTGTGTACTGCACCCTCTCGCTCGATGGGTGGGAGAAGGAAGACGATCCCATGTGAGGCCCTCTTTCTTTCTGTAGTTCGTCAAGAGTTGCACGCTAATGCGACTTCTCTTTTGTCCAATCCCAGGCATGAGCACCGACGACGAAGGCCGGACTGTCCCTTCTTCAGCGCCAAGCGCGTGAAAACTTCCAAGGGAAAGGCACGCTCAAAGGGCAAAGCGAAAGTGGACGAACAAGAAACCGAGGTAAAGCACAGCGATGCAGAGCTACCCACGACCGGTGGCGAAGAGGAGCCAGAGCGAGAGGAGGGGAAGCGAGAACGGAGAGATACCAAAGGTACGGCCCGGGTCATAAATTCAGCAGAGGCGAACCGCCCAGCCGCCGAAGCGAAGTACTCCGATGATGAGCCGCTCACGGCCGGTCGCGAAGAAGGGCAGGTGCGAGAGGAAGGCAAACGACGCCCAAGGGCTACCAAGGGCATGGCTCGGTCCAAGAGCTCGGCAAGAGTGGACCTCCCGGAGTCCGAGACGAAGCATTCTGATGCTGTGCCGCCCACGACTGGGCATGAAGAGAGGTCGGAGCAAGAGGAAGGCGTGCGGCGCCCCAGAACGACGAAGGGCAAGGCTGGGTCCAAGAGCTCTTCAAAAGCGAACCACGTACAGCCTGAAGCCCTCAGCGATAATGAGCCGCCTACGACCGCCATCGAAGAGGAGCTGGGGCAAGAGGAAGGCAAGCGGCGCCCGAGAGCGACTAAAGGCAAAGCTGGACCCAAGAGCTCTCCAAAAGCGGATCACGCTAACATTGAAGATCTCACCGATACCGAGCTGGCCACGACCGCCGGCGAAGAGGAGGCGGAGCGAGAGGAAAGCAAGCGACGCCCAAGGGCGACTAAGGGCAAGGCTGGGTCCAAGAGCTCTTCAAAAGCGAACCACGTACAGCCTGAAGCGACTACGAGCAAGGCTGGACCCAAGAGCTCTCCAAAAGCGGATCACGCTAACACTGAAGATCTCACCGATACCGAGCTGGCCACGACCGCCGGCGAAGAGGAGGCGGAGCGAGAGGAAAGCAAGCGGCGCCCCAGAACGACTAAGGGCAAGGCTGGGTCCAAGAGCTCTTCAAAAGCGAACCACGTACAGCCTGAAGCGACTACGAGCAAGGCTGGACCCAAGAGCTCTCCAAAAGCGGATCACGCTAACACTGAAGATCTCACCGATACCGAGCTGGCCACGACCGCCGGCGAAGAGGAGGCGGAGCGAGAGGAAAGCAAGCGGCGCCCCAGAACGACTAAGGGCAAGGCTGGGTCCAAGAGCTCTTCAAAAGCG
>JAMDHS010000133.1:0-38648 GCA_029717555.1 Peribolospora baueri
CTCGGTTTTTTTTTTTTTTTTTTTTTTTTTTTCATTTTTCATGCGTGTACAGGGCGGCGATCGAGGATGACTATGCTCGGAGATTGGCCAAGCTCGCCAAGCAATCGCTAGCAAAGGATGAGTTTGGGTATGTGGAGCAACCTTTTTCTAATGGATACGGACGTCGCGTTGTTCTGTGTCGGTCATGCTGATCCGCTTCAGTCGTCCTCCCCAGCTCGCTTCGAAACTCCCTGGACACCGTCCGCGTTGAGACCGATGCGACGTCGCGGGCACACATGGAACTTGCCAGTCAAATCCGTCGCGATTTGGAAGGCGCAGTCAACGAGTTTGTGGCCAAGACGGGCTCCAAGAGGAAAGCGGTGAGTTTCCCTCTTTTCCAGCGCCTCACTTCCAACCTTTGCGCGCGGGGGCCGATTTTCGTCGCTCCGGTGGCAATGTCCTCGCTTCCTCAGGATCAAGTAACCATCGAGAAATTGTTCAGAAACAAGCAGATGCAGGAGCAGTATGTGAACAAGGTGAGTCCGCCTTTATATATCCACAACCGCCCAGGCATCATCGTGCCCTTAGTCTTCGTCCATACTCGGTGTGCAGGCGAAGGAAAAGTACGAGCAGGATTGCATCAAGATCAACAGCTACACCGCACAGACCAACCTTGTCCAAGGCAAGGATCTCGACAAGGTGAGCCGGATACCTCGTCCAGATTGCACTGCTCGATGTCTTGGATCGCAAGCTCAGTACACAAGAGCTTTTCTACATTTCCCTTACGAACAGGTGTCCGCCAAGCTGGATAAAGCGCAAGCTACCGTGACGAGCAACGAGCGGGACTATCAGATGTTTGTGCGGGCGTTGAAGGAGACGACGAACCGGTGGAATCTGGAATGGAAGGCGTTCCTTGACGTGAGTCGGCGCCATTCCGAGAGGTGATCCGAGGCGCTTTTCTTCTTTCAAGCGACATGGGCGCTGACTCCGGTATGACTTTTTGTTTGTTTCTGTTAGCAATGTCAAGACTTCGAAGAAGAACGTGTCGAATTCATGCGCAGCATCCTCTTTAACTATGCCAATATACTCTCCGCAGTATGCGTCAAGGACGACGAGGTGAGTCGACCTTGTCAAGTCCTCCTCTGCTAGTAGTCCCATGTCCTCAATTCAGTCCGCACTTTCCCTCACTGTGACGTTTGCTACACCCGATGGGGACATAACAGAGCTGCGAACGAATTCGCGTAGTTATAGAACAGGGCGACACGGAAAGGGACATCGTTCTTTTCATCCACCAGAATGGGACGGGCGCGAAAATACCGGGTGAGCAGCGGTAGATTACCCTGAAGGGCGCACGGGTGAAATGTCGCCGAGCTTACTGTATTGCGCTGTTCAACCCAATTCAGATCCTCCTCGCTTTGTCGACCTCGCCAATGGCCAGTCCGTTCCGTCTAAGCCGACCCATACGATCGCCAATTTCCAACGGAGCACCACACGACAGCCACCCCCTCCACCTCCCGACCTGCCCTCCTATGACGGGCCGCCGCCACCAGAACGGCCCAAGTCCACGGGTTCTACGTTCCAAAGGGCAGACCCTGACCTTACTTCGCGATCGCAGCCGCAAGGGACAGGGGAGGACAGAGCTACCGGCGACGCTCCAGGCCCCATTGCAACGTCTCGTCCGCCACCTGGTGGAGGGCCTCCGCCAGGTATGCCTGGCGCTCAAGGCTTGCCAGGTATGCTGCGGTCGGCTTCTCCTAGTTCCGCTCCACCGGTCCATCCGCCTCCTGGAGGAGCAGCCGTACCGGGCCCACCTCCGTCTACTTCTTCGGCTCACTTTACGGCACCTTCCGTCCACCCGCCCTCCGGTGCGGTCGGCCTGCCAGGAATGGCTCGCTCCCCATCTCCGGCTCCTCCACCTCCCAACGACGACCCGATTGCCAAGGCGCTCAGCGTCCTCAAATCGCAGAACGGCAGCATCAGGAGCACGGCTTCTCGGAATAGCGTTCTGACAACCTTGGCCTCAGCCGGATCTGCTGCGTCTACGATCGCGTCGAGAGGGCAACCTTTAGAGGGTTATCAGCGAGCACCGTCGCCGTCGGTCTCTGCACCGCCACAGCAATTCTCAGCTCCGCCGTCGTCTTTCTCCGTCCCGTCACCATTGTCCTCTGCTCCGCCGCGGTCCACCTCGCCACAGCCAAGTGCGGTCATGATGAGGCCACCGCCTCGTTCAACCAGTCCTGTACCAGTGGAAGAGGTGGTCATCAATTACCAACAGAGCTTGCCTGGCGAGAGAAAGAGCCCGAGTCTCAGTCGACAGAACTCGATGGCCTCCACTTTCCGAGGCCAGCCAGAGTACCCACCTGCGCAAGGCATCCCGCAGCAAGAGCGAGGCAGGCCCGTATCTGGCTTTGCCGGCGTAGGGGCCAGAGGCAGGAGCCCGAGTCCACAGCCTTTCCAGACGAGCACCCTCCAGTCACCAGCACAGGTGCAACCTCCACAGAGGGCCACGTCGCCTTTGGGCATCCAGCTCGACGCCACAGGCAGCGTAACTCATGATCAAATGGCGGAGGAGTACATGCGACGTCAACAGTCCCAGCAAGCCCAACAACAGGGGCAGGTCCATCCGCAGGTGCACGCTCCTCAGCCTCAACAGCCCATGGCCCAGACGACGCCCTCGCAGCAAAGGCATCCGAGCTACAGCCAGCAGCCGACGTCTCCGATGTACTGGCATTCGCAGCAACTCTCGCACGCGTCCGTGTACAGCCAACCGCCTCAGCCTCAGCCGATGCCTTCATATCAGCAGCCGCCTCAACCACTGCCTTCCTATCAGCAGCCGCCCCAGCCAATACCTTCATATCAACAGCCGCCTCAGCCAACACCGTCGTACCAGCAGCCACCTCAGCCAACGCCGTCATATCAACAGCCGCCTCAGCGATCTCCGTCATATCAGCAGCCGCCTCAGCCATCGCCGTCATATCAGCAACCATCCCAGCCGATGGCTTCATATCAGCAGTCATCCCAAGCGATGCCTTCATATCAGCAGCAGCCCCCGCAACAGCCTCAACAGACGCGACCACAGCCACAGCAACAGCCATCGCCGTCTCACAGGTTAAGCTCGGCCTCCAACCCGCTGCACGTGTTGAGTCAGTCTTCGCAAGGCGTTACGCTCCTGCAGTCGCCGTACGCTCAGCAACCCACGTTGGGAAGCCTGCACTCCCAGCAGCCGCCCTCGCAGCCTAACCCGAACTCGCCTTCCAGCTATCAAGGACGGCCGAGCACTATATCGCAGGCGCCGTCCTTGGCACACCCCGCGCAGCAGTCGCAACCACAGCAACCTTCCGCCTCTCCGACAGGCCAGTTCAGCGAGGAGGGCAAGCCGATCATATTTTACGGTGAGGGAGATCGGACTTACTTGTGATTTCGGCCGACTCGTTATCGGCTGCCGCTGACGTCGCCGCTCGTTAACTGTCAGTCAAAGCGCTGTTCGACTACGAGGCGACGATCGACGAAGAGTTCAGCTTCCAAGCAGGCGATATCATTGCCGTTACCGCTACGGAGCCGGACGGGTGGTGGAAGGGCGAGCTGCTGGACGAGAAGAGGCGCTGGCCTGGGAGGAACACGTTCCCCAGCAATTTCGTCGTGCTCCTCGTGTAGCTCGGGTCAGTTCCCTAGTGTACCCTCGTTCTCTTCCGCCGCTGCGCGTTTGCCGCAAGAGGCTCCCTTTCGAGTTCTGACGTCTTTGCCCTCGAGGTCCTTGGAGTGAATATGTTTTGCATGAATTTGTCCCTCGCATGAGTGTTGCAACGCTGACGAAGATCCACAGTGATGACATAACATATTCCAAACGATGGAACCTGCCGTACGATAGCTGAAGCTAGACCCTTGCACGCCTTCCCCGTTTCAGCTTCCCCTTGGCCAACAACATACGAGGCCGGAAATGCTAGAGAAGTTACCGCAGGGACAAGTGGCTCGTGGCATATTGCGAGGACGTCAAGATGCGCCTACGTAGTGATCCGATGTTCTCCGACATGAGCTCCCCCTTCCTTTCCGTACCTTTAACACCGTCGTGACGCGCCGTTACATGACACGCATTGCGAAGACAGCGTCTAGAGTTGATACGAGAGAGTAGCTAAACCTCTACTCCCCCTGTAGAGTTGAAAGCCTGCGTAATCATTTCAGACGGAGCAGGGATCTTACGGAACGGGAGACAACTCCCTTATCGCAACAGATTATGAAACCGGCGATGCGCTCATCGACGGCGTCGAATCCCTCAACATCCGCGTCAACTTTTCTTCACTCTCCTCGTCCTCGTTAAATGAGCAATCTGTCGCCCAACCCACTTGATATTAACCCTCCACGTACTCGCACAGCGCCTGCTGTCACGCCTGCTGTCAGTCCACCTGCGGACCTGCACCAGGCATGTCCGAGACGCTTGTCAGTGACGTAATCCTCATATCTCATGCTATGCGACAGGTCGACAAGGTCACTGTCACAAACCTCCGCTCAGAACCTCGTGCTCATAGGCTCGGACAAAGGAGCTGTGACGTTGCGAGGTTAGAACATAGGAGCTACGGTGCTGCACCGGTTCATGAACGTGTATATAAAGAGAGCCCGACAGGGCGTCCGCATCTTTCCTCCCCAAGCTAAGAATATTCAGTGACCGGTACAACCTTTTGCTTCAGGCCAAGACCCAGCCTCAGCCCCTCCTAGTCATCGACGGGCGACCGATCAGCTCCGGGCCCGTCACCCATTACGTCGAGACCGGGCTACGCATTAGTTCCCATCGGGAGACCCTCCTTTTTGATGTCACCCGTCTCGCCCATTATCCCATCGTTTTGGGGATCCCCTGGTTGCGTCGCCATAACCTTTCATCGACTGGCGGCGCGACAAGCTCCAGTTCACCTCCAGTCATTGCGTCCAATCCTGCGTCGAGGATCCTCCAGCCGTTTCAGCCGTGCCTCTTGTTCCAGCAGCTCCCCAGTCTACAGAATGTCCCAGCACCGAGGTCGTCCAGGTCACCATCCAGCCCAGCCCCGTTCAGTCCAGTCCAGCCCGGCCCAGCCCTATCCAGTCCAACCCAATTCCACTGAGTCCAGTTCCCAGCCAAGAGGGGCTCCTTGAGGCTGGGAAGACGCTCTGCCAGACTCACCATCTTGACGAGGTACCGCCAAGACGCTGTCTTGGGGCGCTCTGCCTTTCCCAGCAGCGAGAGCAGGCGATCCACGGCCGCAGCCACTGCTAAAGGATCACTGTCTTTCATCCCGTACCGTATGAAGATGGACTCTCGGTTCGACAGCAGACTAGGGAGGGTCGACGGCAGGAGAGCACGCGAGGCGCCGACTCCAGAACGGTGGAGGCGTTCTTCTCTTCCGTTTCATCGGCGTCAAGGTCTTGAAGGACGTCGGGGAGAGCATGACGACATCTGAGCGTGAAGAAGCGGCCGCCAGTCGGGTTTGACCTTTTTGCCTGTGCTCCCACACACGTGCTCCACGCGTGGGCGAGAGATGGCCTTGCCATCGCATTCAGCACAGGTAGGCAGCACCAGCGCTCGTGTAGTCTATGCTCCCTCAAGCGCCGCCTGTTCGTTGCGACGCGACGGTCACATGACCCTTCGCACCAAAAGGTCAAGCTGTCCGTCCTGTCCTGGTCGGTCGCCTGGAGCGGTTCTGTGCTAGAATGGGCCGCCAGCCAAGCCGTCCGCTGCCTCTCCGTCTTGAGTGTTGTTTCCCGGCCCCGTTTGTACTCCGTGTTGGCCTTTGCGTGTGTATTCTATGCCGGTCTGTTCATGTGTATTATATGTCGGTCTGTTGCAGTCTGTCGCATGTGTAATCAGCAATTAGTCCGAGAGCGGGTTGGGCTCGGTTCCATTAGGCCAAAGTCGTTCGCGAATCTTTTGAATTTGTCGCCCCATGGGAAGGAAGACATGGGTTATGGGTTACGCTGCACATTCATATAACAATGTATCGGAGAGCCCATGCGGGCCTCTCGTCTGGACGCCTTGTAACCTAGAGGCATGATTACATAAGACCCTCTGGCGGCTGTAATTGCCCGTGATCAAAGCCTCGTCTGCCGCAATCGGTGCCGATCATCTAAATTCGCTGGCCGTTGCAGCGGGTACGCGGGTGGGTTGGTTTGTCCTTTGTGAGGCATCCGTTGTTGGAACACCGCCGGCGGGCCGAATGATCGCCCATAGCCTAAATGTTCCTGGGTGCGCCCTCGTCGTCCAGGCAGGCAGGCCCCGCTCTGGTTCGGCCGTTGCGGGTCTGCTTAGGACGGCGTGACAGGCGGCGCAACAGATCGTGCGAGAGGGCGAGCGCATGCGGTGCTGGGATGGTATATAAAGCGAGAGTTGGAAGAGCGTCAGAGTGTAATTGTTAGCCGGTTTATCTGAATGTCCCTGGTTCGATCCCGGGTGGTCGGATTTTTTGGAGTCAGTCGGCCTTCGGCCGACTGGTCTGAGTGGTCTGACGCCTTGAGCTATGGTCGGAAACGATTACATGGGAGTTCTCTTGGATGCCTTTTGACCTGTACGACAACAACGACGGCCCGTCCAACGACGACGAGACGCGCAAGGAGTTCGAGGACTCCCCGCGGGGCGAGCAGCACGAGCAACACGAGCCAGGCGAACGACGCGACTCGTTCGACAAGTCGGACGATGCACCGTCGGCCGCCGCCGCTGCTCCTCCTCCTGCGAGGACGGAAGGCGGCGGCGGCGGTGGAGGTGCAACGGCTGGGTCTACCACCGAGTCGTCCAAGTTCCCCCTGCCGCCACCGCCCGTTGCCTCTTCTGATGGAGGCGCCAACGGTGCGCACCTACTCTAGCGCCGTCGCAGCACAGTTTGCATCATACAACCAGACACCAGACCAGGAGCGCATTCGGCGAGCGGATGCGGACCAGCAGTCCGACAGGCCCAAGACCGGAAGGATCGCCCCTCATGAGATGCCTGAGGAAGGGTGAGTAGCGCCCCGTGTTCGTCTTCTATCTGTCTGCCACCGGTGCTGGTCATTCCCGCCGTTGCCCTATTGCCTCCGTCTGTCTGTCTGTCGTCGCTCGGCAGCCAGCTGCATTCACACCACGTAGTCGGTCGCACCGCGTCGCATCGCGTAGAAGTAGGACTTAGTTCCTTACGTAGCCCCGTCTCTCTACCTATGCCGATGTCATTCTCAGTTTGAGCCATCTGGTCGGTCTCGACAAGACGATGCCTCGACGCAAGGAGTATCGGGCAGCCGTCCGTCGTCTACGTAAAGCGGGCAGAGGAGAGTTGCATTGGTCTACTCGCCGAAAGGGAACTTCTGCCCTACCCAACCCTCGGTGAGGGTCCACAACTTGCGAGCGGACTCCTACAAGGCAGGCGAAGGACATCACCGAGGCGGGACGGTGGGGCAAGAGCGACGGTGAGCGCTTGCCGAGCATAGCACACGAGTCTAAGAGCGACTCACCTTGTCCCTCGCATAAGGGGCGGCGACATCGTTGGCAATCTTTCCATCGGCGAGATAGCTGCCGGATTGATCTGGGGATAAGAAGGGAAGAGGGAGGACAGAGATGAGCGAGTGCGGTCGGTCCATCGGACGGCGACGAGCCCAAATGGGACGGCACGTACCCTTGATTGTCTCGTCAAAGGCTGCCGCGAGGACGCTGGATGTGGACGGAAAGGTTGGTAGACGGACGGGAAAGATGTCAGACGCATGTCCCCACCCGCGACGTCGGTCGCACTCACTTGACGGCAGCCTGCGTTCGGGTCATGAAAGGGATCTGGTAACCACCGCGAATGTGGGCCACAGTGATCCTTTCGCCATTCGGCCCAAAATAGCCTGCGAGCGATGGCGACGTGAGCGGTGCCGACCACTGCGTCGGGCATGATCCGAGGTCGCTCACCTTCCTTGATCATGTGCTCGGTCGATAGGCTCCGGTTGAAGTTGGTGTAGGTCACTTTGGAAGCGGGGAAAGGGGATGAGTGAGGGTGAGCGAGGATCAAAGATAGGCGAAGAGACAGGCGGTGCGCTCACGTCCGGGATGAGGAGCGAAAACGAGGATGCTGTCCTCGTTTAGTCGGTCGGCGAGTTCCAAAGAGGACAACATGACGGCCGTCTTGGTTGAGCCGTAAGCGACCCAGGTATCGTAGGGCTCCTTCTCGAATTGGGGATCGTCGAACCGGAACGGGCTGGCGTAGTGGCCCGAGCTGGCCACGTTGACGATGCGCGGGAGGGGGCCTCGGATGGCCTTGGCCGCCTTGGCCGTCTCGCGGAGCTTGGGCAACACGAGGTTGGTGAAGAGCCAGGGCCCGATGTAGTTGACGGCCAGCTGCGCCTCGAGCCCAGTCGAGACGGTCTCGCGGAATTCGGTCACGTTGCCGGCGTTGTTAATCAGAACCTGGGAGGGCGGGGGAAGGGAAAACCAGAGAGGCAGAGGTAGGAAGGAAAGAGAGGATGGCCTTTGATCAGTCCAGCTCCGTTCGACCTGTTTATCATATGCGTCCGAGGCCGAGCCCTTGTCCTCCCTTCCGTCCTGTCCGCTCACGTCGACGTGGCCGGGAAGGGCTAGGACCTCGTCGGCGGCCTTGCGGATGGAGTCGAAGGAGGAAAGGTCAAAGGCGAGCGGGACGAGGTCGACGTCTGGGGCTTCGCGACGGATGTTCTGGATCGACTTGTTGGCGCTGCGGGGAGGACGGGAGGATCATGGGGCGCACCGGACAAAGGCAGCGACGGGGAAACGAGGGGTCAGACATGGATTGAGCACGACGTCAGGCAGGGGTTAGCCCCGGCGGGCGATGAGCGAGAGCGACGAGGAACCCCCGCGCGACACCCACTTCTCCAACGTCCGGCCGTGGACTACGATCCGCTTCGCGTCGTTGACGGCGATGAGCCTGGCGATCTCGGCGCCGATGCCGCCGGGGGAAGCGCCGGTGACGATGACTGGCGGGGAGAGGGAGAAGGAGGAAGCGGGGTGGGGTATCAGAACCGTCGCCGCTGGTCCGCCGTCGCCCAAGGTGCGCTGGCCTCTCTCTCACCGCTCTTGCCCTTAATGCTCGGAGCGAGGTCAGCGATGACCGTGGCTGGGTCGACGGCGGACATGATATGGAAGAACGGCGGGCTTTTTGGGGAGGGGCTTGATGGAGGGAGAAGGGGGACGGGGAGAAAAAGGACGTGCTCTATATGTGTGTCTTTAGCCTGCTCGCCTCGCGTCACTGTCTGGTCGTAAGTAAGTCGTGTATTTCTCTGAGCGGAGGTCGGTGGACGACGGGATGGGTTTGGAGAGTCCGAGAGCTACGTGATACTCTGTCGAGTGCATACAGTCTCAAGTCTGGCAGTGAGGGGCATACGACGTCCGACGAGCCAAATCAATCGCACTTTGCGCCGAGATTAGCCGCCATTGCCGCAGTAGGAGACGAGGCCAGCGTTGGCGCTATGAGGAGATGAAGAATTGATCTGTGATGAGCAGCAGGCTGCTGGGTAGGGCCAACGCTCTGCAGTTCCCTTGGGCGGCTAAGCTGACACCACGCTCGACCTCTGCCTCGTTCGCCGGCAGGTCGATCCAAGTTCGCTGCCCAGGTGGTCCGGGGTGTGGAGCCACACATGTATGTGACGAGCCGGAAAACACGAACGTTCTTCATAAAATAGGGATGCGGACAAATGCCAAGGTATATCAAAAGTGAAGAAGAAACGACCAGAGAAAAGACTTCAATCATCTACAGATGTCCGAACGGAACCATCGTCGGGCAGCGGCGAACAAGGCGGGAGAACGGAGGATGGAGTAATGCGACACGTCGTCCACCACTTCGACCTGACAAGACGGCAAGGTAGCCGCGAGTAGCCGAGCCTCTGCCTCCCCGCCGTTAAAGCTGCGCGACGCCAGGACGAGGAGGACCGGCGACGAGACTCGGAGCAAAGACAGCACCACATCCCTATCACCCTCGTGAGCCGCATCAAGGACGAAAGAGGACAGGGCCCGCATGTGCGACCGGAATCGAGAGGCCCACGCCTTGGCTACCGGTAGCGAGACACCGTCGGCGGTCAGAGCGGAGGCCAGCGCTCCAGCGGAGACATCATCGAAGAACGGCGGCGGGTGGCCGTCGCCACCGCCCTTCCCCGCCTCAGAAGCCTCTGCGCGCATCGCTTCGAGGACCGGCTGACCCAGCGCAAGCAGGTCGCCGTCGCGCGCCCGTCGCGCACCGTCTAGGAACGAGGGGCTAGCCAGATAGATCGGCGACTGATCCACGAGCAGCAGCCGACACTCTCGTCCCTCGGCCTCGAGTAACCTCGCCACTCTCAAAGCGACGATGGCGCCGAAGGAAAAGCCGGCGAGCAGGTACGGTCCACGAGATTGCCGTCTCACCAGCTCTGACCGGCTCGCTTCGGCCAGTGCATCCAAACTCTCGCACTCCTCTTCCGCCTTCGACACCACGACGGCACCGCCGAGAGCAGAGGCGAGGGCGGACAGTTGGTGCGTGCCCCCGCCGGCCCCGGGAAAGAGGAACACTCTCGTGGCACCGCCCCCTTGATCCTCCGACTGCTCGTCCCCAACCGCCGTGGCGCGCCCCTGCTCCACGTCGTACTTCTCTCTCAGCGACTTCAGAGTGGTGGAAAAGAGGACCTGCATCTGCGGCACCTCCATACCCAGCTCTCTGCGCAACTCGGTGCTCAGCCGCACGCCTGTGAGCGAGTCCAGGCCGTAGTTGGCCAAAGCCAGATCTGGCTCGAGCTTGGACGGGTCAACGTCGAGGACACGTGCGACGATCGCGTCCGTCGGCGGCATGTCTTCAAGCTCGTCCTTAGACCCAGAGCGCTTCCGGCCGTCGACCAGATGGCCCATCGTCCGGGACCGGGCTGACTCTGCCACCGTCTTGATGTCCACGTGCGGGACGTAGACGCCGACCTTTCCGTTCCGCAGGAGCAGCAGCGCTTGCTCGACATGTTGCAGGTAGTCTTCAGCTTTGACGCCCCACTTTTGACCGAGCTGCAGCGCCGCCTTGGTTCCGACGTCGTCGAGCGTGCGTCGGTAAATGCCGCCGTCGAGCAGCGGCACGACCGCCATGGCCACGGCGTTGGGAAGCGGCGCCAGCAGCTCCTCGAGGCCGGCGTTGGCGATGGTGTACGTAGCCTGGCCTGCAGAGCCCGCGATGGTGGCCAACGACGAGGCGCCGATCACAAAGTCGAGCGTTTCGGAACGAACTATCGACAGCAATCTACCAAGCGCATCCACCTTGACGCCCCACGGCACGTCAAAGTCGTTCTGCGTCCGCGTCGTGATCATGCCGTCCGTCAACTGGACTGGAAGGTACACCAGACCGGCCAGACGCCGCGTCCTCATCAGATCATGCACGAGGGCGCCTGACTTTTCAGCGTCCGCCGCGTCCACGGCGGCGATTCGGAGCTCGACGCCGGCCCGACTCTCGATGTGCTCGATAATGCCCCGTTCGCGGTGCCACCCGGGACGATCGAGGGTGTCGCGCCCCGAACGCGAGGTCAGACAGATGTGTCGAGCGCCTCGGTCGACGAACCAGCGGGCCATGCGGACGCCCAGCCCTCCGCACCCGCCTACGATCAGATACCAAGCCTCTGCATCGAGCTGCAGGCTGTCTGGCGCCACGCCAACGGCTCGACAGGTAGACGAGACGGCAAAAGGCGTATCGGACGGGTGGGCTTCGATAAGTTCGGAAGCCGGAATGGCGAAACCGTCGTCATCGGGAGTGTCTCCGGGCGGCCCGTGCGCAAGAATCTCCTTCAAGCCTCGGAGCACCCTCCTTATGCGCGGATGCAGCAGCTCGATGTCGCGACTGAGTTCTACCGCTTCGACGCCGGGGAAGCGCTGGGAACCGAACATGACCGCTACCTTTGATGTGGGCCGGGCCGTGTACGCTTCCGGCAGAGCTGAGGTGGCGACCAGCAGGTCGAACCGGCGAGAGCGCAGATGCCAGAGACGACGGAGGACTTGTTCAGGTCCGCCACAGCAGGGCTCGTCGATCACCGTCACCACGTCGATGTCCAGTGCCGAGGCGGCCGAGGCGAAAGCGTCTGCCATGACGCGGCCGCCGACGAACAAGACCGACGACGGAGGGTCCAGCACTGAAAAGCCGGAGGCGTCGATAGCATACAGAGCGAACACGAGGCCGAGCAGATAGCGTTGGCCGGTGACGGCACCGGCTTCAACGCGGACGATGAGGTCTTCATTCAGCGCGACTTTGCTGGCCAAAAGGGGCGAAAAGCCGATCAAGGTCGCTCCCTGCCCGCTCTGCCCGTGCACGAGGCAGGCACCGGAGGAGATAAAGATGCCGCCATCGACGGTGACCGCGACCTTGCCCGGATCGAGAGCGGGCGCGTACGCAGCTTCGAGCTTGATGGCGTCCGCTCCGGTGTCTGAGCGCGAGTTGACCAGTCGCCATTCTGGCAGCGGGGACATCTTCTCAGCAGCGTGCTCCGGCCGCAGCAAGCGAACCAAGCGACAGACCTGCATAGTGCCGTCACCCACGAAACGAACCTCAACCTCGTGGTCAGGCACCGACGCGACTCGCTTTAGCAGGTCCTCACGAGCCGGCTGTGTCAAGACAGAATCGAACAAGACGACCCGGACCCCAATGTCGAGGTCCACTCGGAGAGAACGACCGAAGGCCAGGGCGCCCGCCGAGTCACCACACACTGTCAATTGGGCGTCCGGGTTCTGTGCCAGCTCAGTCAGCTCGGCGACCAACTTGGCCTCCTGACCTCGTTGGTGCCAGAGAACGCGGGACGTGCGATCGTCGCCGCCGTACCTCCCATTGGCGCCGTCTACGGGATCAGTCCAAGCTGGGTCGAGACGCGCCTCAAAGACCATACGGCGGAGATGGGTGCCGGCCTCGTCTCGCATGCCGACAAAGCGGTCGAAACCGTGCCGTTGAAAGTGGGACTGCCACTGTTCGCAGGTCTGAAGGGGGTGGGAACGCGAATCCGCGAAGCCCCACCAATCTTTAAGAGTGCCGAACAGAAAATTGAGGAAGGCGGTGCCGGGTGCCCGGGCGCGCTCGAGCCCGCCATCCGCCTCAACGACGAGGACAAACCCGCCGGGAACGAGGAGAGACCGCGTGGCCGAGATGGCCGCGTCGAGATTCTTGGCGACATGCATCGTGTCGGCCATGACGACGATGTCGAACGACCGCGGCAGCACGCCCGACTGAGGCCTGTCGGCGTTGAGATCGAACAGCGCCGTCGACACGCCGCCGTGCTCGATCGTTTCTGCCGCGGTGCGGGCGAGGTGGGCGGACACGTCCGTGATCACCCACTCCATTTCCAGGTCTGGCTGCTCCACGAGGACTTCTGACCATGCGCGAGAGAGTAGCCGTGTGAGTTGACCAGTGCCCGCCCCGAGTTCGGCCACCTTGATAGCACGCTTGCCGGCCGCGGCGAGGAAGCGGACGGTCTGGGCGAAGAGGTTGGCGGCGTTGTGGAAGGACTGGTCTGCGCTGGCCTCGGACTTGTAGTAGTGGGTCATGACGTCGTCGCGGAAGAGCGCCTCGACGGCCGCTCGGTCATCGATCAAGACCTTGTTCCAGATGCTCTCGAGCCTACGGGCGATCTCGTAGTGATGTGGATGACGGTCTTTCAACGGCGCGAGCTGCGCCAGAGACGAACCCTGCTTATCCACGGAAACCCGTTGGGCCAACGAGGACAGCCAGGCGTAGTGCCTCTTACGGTCGATGAGGTCGCTCGGCTGGGATCCAGAGGAGATGATCCGACGAGCCATGGCGGAGGCCCATGCGTCCAGGGCTTTGTAAGTCGGGAGCATCGAGTCCACGGGCATCGGAGCTCGTGCGGATATCGCGGCCCGCTCGAGGTCGAAGGGTCCGACGTTGGCCCACGGCTGCCAAATCTCGGTGATGGCGCCAACGTGGGGGTTGGCCGCGTTGGAGAGACGCTGAAGCCTGAAGCCGTCCACAGTGAAGAGGACTACACCGCGGAGGTCAGTGGCGACCACGTTGAACTCCATGCGATCGGGCTCGAGCAGCGTACGGGTGACGTGGGACAAGAAGGACGGCTCGGAAGGCCGCCCGTACAGGCGGACGCGCCTGGCAAAAGAGGGCAGGAAATAGTCGAGCATGTACCCTCCTAGATCGGAGCAATAAGGGAAGACCAGCGCGGCGGCGGCTTGCCAAGCGGCGTCGAGGATGGCGGGATGAAGGCGGTACGACCCATAGCGATCGAGATCACCCACGTTGCCGCGGACAACGCCGAGGGCCTCCGAGTAATCCTCCCGGAAATGGGCCACCTCCACGCGACAGAACTTTGCGCCAAAATCGAACCACTTGCCAAACTTGCTGGTCGTTTGGCCGAACCCGTAGAACTCGTCCCGTTCGACCCGCAACGGGCAACGGGAGCGGACGGTTTCGAGGTCGACGGGAGGCGGTCTAGCTGAAGGCGCTCCGCCGACTAGAGTGCCGTCTGCGACGAGGCGGTCGAACGTGACGTTACCCTATGGGAAAAAGCAACGCCAAGAAGGAAGTCAGGCGGGCGCCAACAAAGAAGGAAAAGACCATGCCGGGCTCGGCTCACCATTCGCGTCGCTTCGTCCATGCCATCCCGCTTGGCGAGCTCGGTCGAGGTCCGCACCGTGTAGGTCGGCCCGTCGCGCACGACTTGGACGGTCATCGCAATGTCCTTGGGCGTACTCAGCGCGCTGTAGAAATTAGCGTTCTGGATCTCTTGTACACCAAACTCAAAGCCCATCTCGACCAGCGCTGAAGCGGGCACGATGGCCTGGCCATCGATGATGTGGTCCGCGAGGTCGGGATGGGTCATCTGCGAGAGCCGGAGGCGAGGATGACAGAGTGGCTTCCACGCCTCTACGTGCTTGGAAAGGTAGCCCGGGCCTTGAAGTATTCTACGCGCTTTGCGGTATGGATAGGCGACGACCGAGCGGCCGAAGGTAGGCGGGGACGCCGGGCACGGGTCCCGCATGATCAGGTCGAAGTGCACATCATCGACACCCTCCATCCAAAGGTCTCCAATGGCCTGGAGCAATGCCACTCCTTCCGCCTTGGCGCACTCGTCGGCGTCGCGCCAGTCGGCCGCTCTCCGAGAGACGGTGCACACGTGTGCCGTCCCTAGCGTCTGTGCGACGTACGGCGCGAGGGCGGGGTGGGCGGACAGCTCGACAAAGACCGTCGATCCGGGACCCGCGCGGCTGGCGACGGTCTGGATGGCGTCCGAGAACAGGACCGGCTTTCTAGCGTTGTCCCACATGTCGTCCGGCGTTGCGAACGAGCCCGACGGAACGAATCGGCCCGTGACGGTCGAAACGAACGGCTTTCGATGGACGGCCTTGCGCTCGGACAAGCCCTCGAAGACGGCATGGACGCCGGACACGTAAGTCTCGCGACACCGGTCCACGAGCTTCGAGTGAATGGGTGTGCGGGTGCGCAGCAGGCCCGCGGAGTAGCCCCCAGCTTTGGCCTCGTCGACAAACGCAGAGAGAGGAGCTGCAGCACCAGAGACGAGATAGGCGTCCGGGCCGTTGAATCCGGCGATCTCCAACTCTTGCTGGCCCTCGAGGAGCGGCAGGAGCTGAGCCAGGGGAGCGTGGAAGTAGGCCATGGAGCCGGAGCCTTCGATCTCTTTGAAAGCTCGGCCACGGGCCACGGCGAGCCGGACGACCGTCTCGCGCGAGCAAGCGCCGGTGGCGTAGAGCAAAGCAGTCTCTCCGGCGCTGTGGCCGACGAGAAGATCCGGTCTGATGCCGAACGAGACGAGGAGGTCGAAGAGGGCCATCTGAAGCACGGCGATGGCGGCGAGGGTAACGTCGATCGACCAAGCAAATGTGTCCGCCGCTGCTCCCGGCGATGGGGTCGCGAAGAGTCCATAGTCTCGGACGAGGGAGACGCCCATCTCCTCGCTGTAAGCGGCGTCGCCTCGCAAAACCGCTTCGCGAAAGACATCGTACTTGGCGAATAGGCATCTTCCCATGCTGCAGGAGCAGAAGGAAGGAGAGAGAGTCAGCTTCTGCATTAGCAAGGGTGAAGGCGGCGCAAGCGACTCACTGGAAATGCTGAGGTCCCTGACCGGAAAAGAGAAAGACAATCGTCGGAGTGACGTCCGGCCGCGCCCTGGGCTCGGCGAAGCGGAGGTTCTGCCTTTGAGCGTCAAATCCGGTGGCGAAAGAGCGGAACGGCATGGCGCGAGCGGTTCGAGCCATGGCCAAGAGGGGGACGTCTTCGGAGGTCTCTTTCCACTCGTCTGCGATCGCCAGGAGACTCCGGTGCGTCAACGCACCGACGCAGAACAGGCTTGGCGTCCGCGAGGAGGACATGCGGCGCACACATCCCGCGCCGTTACCGTTCGCGAGCAGGGCACGATGTGCGCTAGGAGCGGCTTCGAGCACGACGTGGGCGTTTGCCCCACCGAAGCCGCTGCTGGCGACCGAGACGAGCGGCAGTGGCTTGCCTGCCGTATCGACCTCGGCAACCTCAGTGCAGACGCGAAGATCGTACTTTGCCCAATCGACGGCCGAGGTCGGAGTGGCAAAGTTGATGTTGGGGAGGAGCTGTCGGGAGGAGAGAACGTAGCACATCTTGACAATGGAGACGAGGCCCGCCGCCAGCTCGGTGTGTCTACGGAAGGCCGAGTTGGTCAGTTGCGGGGCGAGGCACGCGTGGTGGTGTCACGGAGGAACTCACCCCACGTTGGACTTGACCGAGCCGACCGACAGCGGTCGTCGCCGTCGGTGCTTCTGGAAAGCGAGCTCGCCGATCGCCGCGAGTTCTGCAAACGGGGAAGATGAGCAGGTGATGTGGAGGATCAGTCGACACATCAGATCTGCTTACCTGTGCTATCGCCCACCTTGGTGCCGGTACCGTGAAGCTCGACGAAATCAACGTCTTCGAGGTCACGCGCGGCCGCTCGGTAAGCTCGTGTGATGACGTCTTGCTGAGCGGGACGGCTCGGGGAGACAATGGATAGCCCGCGGCCGTTCGAGTTGATGGCCGAGCCGAGGATCTGCAGGGCCGATGAGAAGGAAGGAAGAAGCGAATTGAAAGGAAGACAATGGAACGGAATTGGGGGTGGAGGCTCACGTTGGCGTAGATGCGGTCGCCGTCAGCGACCGCCTTTGAGTATGGTTTAAGGATGAGCGCTACGGCTGCCTCGGACCGCACGTAACTGGAGTGAAGGACCGCGGTCGCAGGAGGGAGGTATGAGATGAGCGAAGAGGCCTCTCAAGAAGAACCGGGAGCGTTACTTGCCCGTCTGCGGCTTGATCAAACGGGGAACAGGTGCTGGTTGGAGAAAGGACGCCGAGCTTGGAGAAGCCGATCCAAGACTCGAGACTGCGAGGGACACGCGAGAAGGGAGACGGGCGGTGAGGTTAGACAGAGAGGATGATCGAGCTTCTTTGAACAGTCAACCGGGACAGCGGACACCGCACCCACTCTCCGATCCAGTTGGCGGCGGCGACGACGGCCTGGCAGCACTCCCCTGCAAGGAGGCCGCGGACGGCCAGATGAAGGCCGACCAGGCCCGCGGAGCAGGCGGTATCGACGGGGAAGCTGGGGCCTTTGAGATCGAATATGAAGGAGATACGGTTAGCGAGCATGGTCGATGCGATGCCGGATTCGTAGTACTCGTCCGCGGCGTAGAGGGCGTCGTCCCAATTCTCTGCCCCCGCCGGCGGGTTGGCGGCGCCGACATAAACGCCGGTGTCGGAGCCACGGTAGTCGACGCCGGCGTCGCGGAGTGCGTCGAAAACGGTGGAGATGAGGAGGAACTGGACGGGCGTCATCTTCTGGAACTCGCGCGCGTTGATGCCAAACTCGGTGTGGTCGAACTCTTCCGTGCCGGAGAGAAAGCCGCCGGAGTCGGGCAGGACCTGTCCTTGGCCCTTTCCGTGCCACCTGTGTTCATGCGGTGGAAGAAGAAGAGGAGGACGGACGAGCGGGGTAGGCGAGAGGTTGGGGAGGGGTGGGGGAGGGGCGTCACATGCGTCAGTGCACGGACTCGTGGCCAGTGGCCGTTCAGACGAAGGAAGCTGCTCACGCATCGATGTTGAACCGTTCCTTCGGGATCCGGGTGATTGACGACCCTGGTGACGCCGACCGAGAGGAGAACACCGTGAGACAGAGCACGACGCTCCCGAAGGGGGGAGAGGGCCTGGAGCTGGCCGGTGCCTGCTCACCTTTGTTCCTCAGGAATTGCTCAAAGCTGACCTTGTCGAGGTTGGGGCCGTTGCCGCCGTCGGGCAGATGGCAGGCGAGGCCGACGATCGAGATGGCCTCCTTGCCAGCATAGCTGAGGTCGTCCAGAGACATGTAGTAGAGAGCTGCCGGTGTGGAGCGAAGCGAGGGTTAGGGTTGTCGTTATCACTTCGGAAGCGGGGTTGAAAGGGGAAGAAGGAGGGTGGAGGAGTGGAGGAGGGTATATGGGTGTCGTCTTGAACCTGGCGAAGCGAATGTGTGCGAGCAATCGAATGGCATTGGCGCCAAGCTGTCGGAGATCAGCCTGCGCGGTCACCGGTGCCTCGATACAACACTCGTCGAGCACATGTTGTGGCGCGAAGCTAAGACTCAGCGAGGGCAACCGCAAGCTTGCTTCTTCGCTGCTTTCGGCAGTGCTTGGAAGTCGGCCTGGCGCCCGGCTGTGAGCGGCACACCGTAAGCAAAGTTGACTCGGTGCTCTCCCGCATGTCCCGGTTTCTGCACCAACCCGCGAGGTCGGGACAGGGGCCACAGCCACCATCCTCACTGATGGCTGCCATGGGCCGTGGCAGCACATCAAACATCCCGAAGATGGGGGCTCTAAGGGCATTGGGCTTGGAGTCACGGAGTCTGTCTGTCTATCTATCGGCCAGCGCTGGTCACTGCGACTGCGACCGCCAATCTGACTGTCACTACTTCCGCCTCGGCGCCGTGGGGGATAGCTGCCGTTCTGGGGCGGGTGCGCTCGGTGGGCGTCTCGGTTAGTACGAGACTGTTCGAAAGTTCGACGCATGGACTGGAAGGGACGCGGTGGGATGCTGAGAAATCGCCGGGCCAGGCGGTAGGCAATTGGGGGCCGTCGGCCATTGAGAGCCGGCGGAGGGCGGGCACGAGCAAGGAAAACATGGGAGCTCCTGTTTAGATTTCGACGACAGCGAGCCAGCGGCAGGAAGAGAACGTGGACGATGGCTGCAGACGATAGCCGCCGATGCTGCTCGCTTACCGCAGCCGCAGGAAGTGTGCACCGCGCCTGCTATGGACGCAAGGATAACGCCAGCAGCAGCGAGCCTTAAATGTCGGAAGGACAAAAGATTGACGTTCTCTGTCCGCCTTGTAGCACCATAGATCAGACAGACAAACGGACATTTGTAGGGCGTGTTTAATAAGCACGGCGAACAGGACTCGAGCGGCTCGGTGGAGCTTGACGCCGTCGGCATTGTGAGGCCGTGAGTGGTGTACAGGGCATAGGCAAGCGACCAGGGAGAGGTGCATGCCGTGCACTCGAGCACTTCGCGCCTAGCGGACGTGAGGCAGTGAGGGGGGTGGAGTGGAGCCGGATACGAGGCTAGCACACGAATTGATCAGAGGGAGGTACATGCGGCTTCTCTTTGTACTTGGGCAGGTCGCGCTTGCAGTATTCTCATGGGCCCGGATCCTGCCGGATGTTAAGTACGAATGCGATCAAGGGGCCGGCTTTTACGGCACGACCTGTGCGGTCAGACGTCTCATGACCCGTGACGACATCGCTCCAAAGCGGTGCTCATGGTGACTGCCGCCAGCGTTGGTCTGCAGCTGGGAGAAGCGGAGTTCCACCATTAGCGCGGCCCACTCATCAATGTCGTCGACCGGTCGTTGCAGGTGGCTGCAGCCAGTGTATCGGCACCATTCGGGCCATGCAGTATGTACGATCGTCGAGAGCTTGCGAGACTAGCCCAAGCGCTGGCTCTCTCGCGGCCATACCCGCCTCCAACGCGCTTTCATTTGCCAGAACGACGCATGCGTTCAAGCCGGACTGGTCCTTTCGACAATCTCACTCAATCAGGGGATTGGGCCGATGCTCCTGCACTCATCTCCTTCTTACGAAACGGTGCTATTGGGATACTGTGAAATTGGGAACTGCTCCATACATCTAGACTTTCGTCGGAGACCAGGCTGGACGGGGGCAGCCACATCAGGTCGCCGGCTGGGGGACGGCCAAGACGAGCTTCTTCCCTGGTACCTTACCGATGCGGGGCCAGGTGGTCTTGATGACCTCGAGCCAGCGGGACGTTTCCTCGACCTGGACGACCTCGGGCACGCTGGGGACTATTTTGCCCTCCTCCAGAAGGCTCGGAATTTTTGCCCACACCTTCGCCCCGAACTGTTGATGCGGGTAGCTGAACTCGAAGCGGGGAATATGCGCCGGGTCCTGACCGAGCAGAATAGCGGCACCAAAGGGGGACATGTCGATGCCTTTCTTGGCCAGCTCCTCGGCGTCTGGGAAGCCGTTTTCGTTCCCAACGATGGTGAGGCGCGACCGAAAAGACGACGCCCCCGGGTCGACGCACTCGAGGACGGCCGGGGTGGCCAGGTGCGAGCCAAAGGCGTCGATCACCACCGCCGCACCCTTGGACAGGTCCGCGTCACTGCTGAGGATAGATCGGATCTCCTGGGCCGCCGAGGGGGAGCGGTAGTCGACCGTGTGGGTCGCACCGACCGACTTGAGTAGGTCGAACACTCTCGGCGAGGCGGCTGCGACGACGGGCGTGTTGGCGGGGACGGAGAGGCGGGCGAGCTGAACGGCATAGAAGCCCACGGCCGAAGAGGCACCCCAAACCTTTTCGAGACGGCGAGCAGGAATGAGTGGAGAAAAGAGGAACTCATGAGAGAACCATGAGATGCGAAACGAATCGACCCAAGGCGATCACTCACAACCACGGCTGCTACCGGCTCCTTGAGCGTCTGGGGCAGGGCGACGTCTTCGCTAAGGACGGCCTTGGTGGACAATCCGGCGCCGACGAACACGCCGGCGGCTGCCGTCGATAGAGTCAGCGGGACATTGACCGCCTTTTCGAGCGAGACCGAGTCGGGCACCTTGGCCGTCGTGTTGATCGGCGCGACCGCATACTGGGCGTACCCGCCCTGGGCGAAAAGCCAGGAGCAGACACGGTCGCCGACTTTGAGGCCCGAAGCTTCGGCACCTTCGCCGAGCTAAGGGCGAGTGCGGGGAAGAGACACGAGGGTTCGACGACTTTGACTGAGGAAGACCGAATGTCGAGGATAGGGTCCGCTCACCTCGGCCACTGTGCCGGCGACGTCTGCGCCGAGAATGTGGGGCCAGGCTCTGACCAGGAAGCCGGCCTTTTGTTGGAACTAGACGGTAGACAAACGGCGAGAGGAGGAACGTTGGTCAGCTGTGCAATGGGGAGGATAGCGAGGACAAAACGGCGTGCGCCAGCCAGGCTCACCGGGTCTATGGGGTTCACTCCCGCGTACTGTACCTGCGGAGAAGAGGCGAGGGTGCGCCAGCCGGAATAAGACGGGTCAGCGCATGGATTCCTGATTCAACGAGACGGGCCGGCGGTTCGGTAGCTCGCCTTGATGAGGACCTCGTCCTTGCCGGGTTTGGGGATTTCGAGGTGAGACAGGACGGGGTCTTTGCCGAGCTCAGGCAGCTGGACGACAGCGTTGAGGGGCATTTCGAAGAGCCTGCGTGTAGTTGAACGAAAAGGAAGAGGGAGCTTTGGCGAGGCGGGGCGATGAAGACGTCCAGGTATTTAATCGCAGACCTGCCGGCGGGCATTCATCAATTTCGATAGAAGTTGTAGTGAAAGGGATGTTCAATATCGAGAAACCTCGTCTTTAGTGCGCACACTCTTGCAGCCGCCTAAGCTACTAGGCGGAAGAAAAAGTACCCCGGTGTCACCTTGGCCGTTCCGTTCCAACTCGGGACGATCGCTCAAACGTCCATATGACCTTGACCTTTGGAGTCGGATGCAAACCTAAGCCTTCTCAATCATCTCACGCCACATCGCTACCCTCCGACTGCCAACCTGCAGTTGCGTCCGCTCCAAGTGGGCAACGCTGCAGGTGTGAGGACTCAGCCTCGCTTTCCGTCAAGTCGACCATGCCCCTTGGCCCGCCGGCAATCCGGATGGGGTCGTCTGAACAGCGCTTTCCCGGCGCGCTGCACATAGCCCTTCTGTTCGGACCGGCAGCCAGGCTCCCTCCCTTCCTCTCTCTTCCACCATTCCTTTCGTCTCCCTCGTCGCACTCAGTTCGACACACACTCTCTCTGCCATCGCCATTATCACAGCACGTGCTCGACCATGACCGTTGCCCCGAAGACGAGGGCGGCCCCCGGGCAGTCGTCGTCCAAGCTGTCCTGGCTGTACATGGCCTCCCCCGTGCTCTTCCTGCTGCCGTACTGCCTTCTTGAGCTGACCCGGTACTGGACTTTTTCGGACGAGGAGAAGGAGGCCTTCCATAGGTCCTTCGACGATCTGCCCGCTTTGACCACGCTGAGGGAAGCGGTGAGCTCGCAGCGGCTACTACTCGTGCGCTCAGAGAAGCCAGCTGACCCCCGACGACCCGTCCGGTATGTCTCTGCCCCCTCTTCCCTCCTACAGAACGGGCACACCCCGATGGAAAAGTATGACGCCCGTCCGCTCATCTCGCACCACATGCACTTTGCTCCTGGTGTGCTCTGGTCCATCCTCATGCCGCTCCAGTTCACCTCGCGCGTTCGCGCACGTTGGCCAGCTCTCCACCGCGCCTCAGGCTATGTCTTCTTCTCCTCCTCGCTCTCCATCTCGCTCTCCGCTCTCTATTTCAACTTGTCCGGCATCCTCTACTCCCACCCGAACCGTCTGCATATTGCCTGGGGCTTTGTGCCGACCGTGTCGATGCAGAACTTTGTCATGAACCTCGTCTTCCTCGGCACCGTGCCCCTCGCCGTGCAGGCAGCCAAGGAGCGTCGATTCGGAGACCACTACTGCTGGATCGTTCGGCACACCGGCATGGGCGTCGCCGCTGCGTTTCAGCGTCCCCTCATCATCGCCGGCAGTCTTTTTGGCGACCGGTTCAGGGACTGGATCGACGTGCCCGTCGGTCCGGACGCCTACGCGCTCGAGAGAGACTGGTTCGCCTTCACCGTCTTCGCCAGCCTTCTCCTCGCCGTCGTCACGGCCGAGATCCTCGTGGCGCGCCACAGGCGAGGGCGGCGGCCTGCGAAGGAGCGGTTGTCGTGACCGTTCTCACATCGCTTCTCTTTCGGTCCACCCGTCCTTCTTTGCCTTCCCCCGTTGCCATCTGACTCACCACTTTCTCCTGTACTATACTGTTTGCAGGCAGCACATGCGAAGGTCCATTTTAATACCGGCGCGAGCCTTCCTATGATCTCTTCGTTGTCCACTTTGCATTCTTGCCTGTCTAGCCAGGTCACCCCCAATGTCGCACTGCGCTCGAGCACGGTGCTCCGCCTAACCCGAGTACAGGCGTGAATCGACGGGAATAGGGTCATGTGCCACGGGGGGTGATCTTGTAGTACTTGCTTGCCATGTATGGTATCCAGGAGCTAGGAAGTGAGACGTCGCCGCCTGCCGACGGGATCTAGGAATAGCGTCGGCTCCGGCGGCAGCGGGGCGAGGCCGAGTGCCACAGATCAGTACTCGGTCAGTATTCGAGTGCCACAGATCATCAGTGTAAGATGGAGTAATGGGCCCGCCAGAGTCATACCCGTGACGGCCTTGAGCGAGATAGCGTGTCGAGCTAGGGTGAGCCTAGTCCACGCATCCACGCACCCCCTCTCGCCTCCGCCATGTGCTCCGGGTCCTCTCAGCTGACACCACCACGACGTGAAGTGCTTTCGCTCCATGCGGTCCGGGGCGGTGCTGCTGCCGCTCCTGCGCCGGCTCACCGCACCCTATTTCGTTATAACCCCATCCAGGCCGCATGCTCAAGGCGATTAAACGGGACCGGTCAAGGGGACGCCAGCGGGACAGAGGGACAGGCGGTGAAGCATCTCCTCCTTCGTCTCCTCCTTCCTCCCGTCCCTCTTCCTCTTCCTCTTCCTCTTCCTCTTCCGCAATCGACTTTGGCGGCATTGCCTCGTCTCGGCCCCCTCACCTTTCTTCCTCATCTTCTCCACCACCTCCAGCGGCAGCAAACCAGCACCAACGCCAGCTCCAACGTCGACATCCCTCCAGCCGGTGGTCGTAAAGCGACAAAACAGCCATGTCCGCGCCGATCGACTACCACACCGCCCCGGTCAACGAGGTGATCGCCTACATCAACCTCTCCACGCGGATCGTGATTTCCGGGTCGATCGCCTTTGGCATCGTCGCCGCAGAGCTCATCGGCCACCTCCCCAAGGATGTGAGCCTCGTCCGTGACTGGAGATGGGTCAACCTGCTCTACTTCATTTGCAGGTGAGACAAGTGTCATGCCGCCGTTCGCCCTCTCGCTCCGACGTGAGGGACGGGCAGCCGCCGCGCTGATCAACTGGACCCAAGTGACATATTGCGTTTTCCCTCTGCGCTTTGCCTCTGCGCTTCAGATGGTCCGGAGTAGCGACGTCGGCCAGTTACGTGGTCATCAGCTCCATTGGCGCAAATAAGACAGGATGCCAGACGGGCTTCGAGTTCATGCAGGTCATGTTTGCCTTTGTTAGCGTCTCTGCAAGCTGCATCTTCTACCTTCGGTGAGCTTTCGCCCCGCACCTCAATATCCCCCCCCAGGCTGATCTTTACACCGATCCTCCTCTTCCCTCTTCTCTCCGCCTCCCAGCCTGGTCGCCATCTGGAACTTTAACAGGGTCATAGCTGCTGCTCTGGGCGTCTACCTGGTCGGCATGTTCTCCTTCCAGGTGTACGCCGCCTTTGACTTTTTCGCCGTGCTTCAAAGCCCGTTCGGCCACATTGTCTGCGACGGCTCGGTCAGCAACAGGAACCAGGGCCTCTGCTGGTTCCTCACCGCCATCTTTGATACAGTCGTGCTCTGCCTCGCCGTGTTGAGGCTTTACAAGCGCCAAGTGTCGTCAGAGATCACCCGCGTCCTCCTCCGGGACAACGCGATCTATTACGGCATCATCACCGCTCTGTACATCATCACCGGCTCGCTGTACTACGCCAATTCCGACCTCGTCGCCGAGTTTGTCATCGGACAGTATACTAACACGCTGAGGCGAGTCGCGCGCAGCTCGTTCAAACGGAGCGCGGAGCGTGATCTGATCATTGATCCGCGTACAACCTTTTGCCCGTTCCTTCCTGCTAGCTCCGTCGTCGCTTGCCGGGTGTTCCACAACCTCGCCAGCTACCGCACCTCCGGTGACTCGTCGGCGAGCGTCACCCCGAGAGCCGAAGTGACCTCCACCTCTGCCGGCCGGGGCAACCCGAGGCCCTCGTTCGCCATGAGCGCCACCTCTCGCAGGAGAGCCGAGGTGACCTCCACCTCTGCCGGCCGGGGCAACCCGAGCGCCTCATTCGCCATGAAACCCGGGCAGTTCTCCATCCGCGATGGCTCCATCCAACAGGACCGTCACGAGTCGCTCTCCACCCACGGGACCGATGTCCCCGTGTTTGCCATCAGGAGCATCGGCCGATCTCCCAGCGCTGCCGAATTTGAAGAGCCTTTTGCGGACCTGGAGGTGGCGTACGGTGACCCACGGGAGGGCTCATTTGACCGAGGCTCCGGGGCCTCCAGGTTGCTCGTCGACGGGGCGGCCGGGTACCCGGACGCCAGGCTCGGCGACGAGGCACACTTGGGGTCCAGCCAATGGCGCATCCATACCGAGCGCGACGTCGTCCGGATGGGCTGAGCCGACGATTTCGGACGATACCTTGATCCGTCGGCGTGACCGCTCACCGTGTCACCCCGGGGTGTTCCCACTCGTACGCCTCGCCGCGCCGCCCCTCCCCCTTCCGGGGCTCTGTTCTCGTCCGATCGGGACCCACGCCTTTGACAGCGTATTTGTTTCCTCTGCTGTCATTATACGACTCCTTTCATCCTTCCTTTCGCTTTTACTTCCTAATATTCTCTGCGGTGGATGCATGACTCGAGATCACACCATACTCTCACCACTGGCAGGCGTGTCAACCCGGATGAGGTTCCTGGTTTCAAAGGCTTGAAGGGAAAGGAGATTTTCGTCGACTAGGGCGCGGGCCGTTAACTTCTTTCGATCATTCAGCAGTCGCAATGGTTGGTGCGGTAGCCGACCATGCTAAGCTGAGGCGCATGAGAGGAGCTCGGCTATTGGGGTTAGGGTTAGGGTCAGGGTTGCAACAGGCTATGGACGCCCAAGCAGCTTATGCTAGCCAATATGTTACCCAAGAGCCTCAGGATGTCACAAACCTTCGCTCAGAACCTCGTGCTCATAGGCTCAGACATAGAGGCGTTGCAAGGCTGGAACATAGGAGCTGCGGCGCTGCACCGGTTCATGAACGTGTATATAAAGAGAGCCCGACAGGGCGTCACAGCTTTCCTCCCGAAGCTAAGAATACTTTTGTCACCGCTCAGGTTTCCTCCAGAGTTCCCCGTCCAGCATCAGCACCTCTGTCCCAGCCTTCGCCCCATCCTCTTTCCTGTCCTCGTCCCTGTCTCCGACTTGTTTGCTCCTTGCTTTGCGTCGACTTCCGGTGGACCTCCATTCCGTCCCTCGCTCGTGACCCGACCTGAGTAGGGAAGTCCTCCCTGTCACAGGACGAGCAAGACACTAGAGGCGAGGCGAAGGGCCAGAAGCGCAAGGCGGGAGATGACGAAAATATCGAGGTCGGCGCTGTCGATGATGGAGCTGGAGACGCTGTAGGTCACAAGCGCGCGAAGACAGGTACGTTCTTCTCTCATAATCCACCTCCTTGTGTCCTCGCCGCTCATCCTCTGATGTTTTCCACTCTTTGTCAAACAGAAGCAAAAGCTCCCGAACGTGATCGTTCGACAGTCTTTGTTGCCGGATTGCCTAAAAGGACGGATCAAGAAGAGCTGAGCAAGCTATTTCGAGATGTAAGGGCATCCTACATTTTTCCTGCCGTAACTACATCGATGCTGATCTTATGTCTCTCGTTCAGTGCGGGGACATCCGCGAGATCAAGGTTCACGACCAAGAGGACCAAACGGTGGCCACCGTCGAGTTTCATAACCGCAACGACGTCCCCACAGCCCTTACCAAGGACAAAATGGTTGTTAACAGGGCTCAGATTGAGGTTCACCGTGGCTCGGACAGCACCCTCTTTATCACCAATTTCCCTGAAGACTGGGACGATAAGGAGCTTCGGTCGAGGTTCGAAAAGGTACGGAAGAATCCATGTGGTGCCGGAGGAGTTTTTCAACGCTCATTTTTGTCCTTGACTTTCAGTATGGCGTCCTCTTCGACACGCGGTGGCCAAGCAAAAAGTTTAAGAATTCACGCCGTTTTGCTTATCTTCGGTTTAACTCGCCGGTGAGTCCCATTAAGCGTTTTCTTGTCCGTGACGAAGAGTGGCTGATATGATCTGCTTCGACACTCAGACTGCATCCAAGCTTGCTTTGGAACTTGATGGCGTCGAGGTGGCTCCAGGGCGCTCCCTCATCGTGCGGATATCGGACCCGGAAAGGAAGCAACAGCGTTCGGATGCCAAGTTAGACGAACGAGAGCTGTTCGTCCAGGGCTTGAGCCGGTTTGTAAAAAAGGAGGATCTGGAAAAGCTGTTCGGTAAAGTGAGTTACGGATTGAACGTGGAGCAGTACCCTAGGTGTTTGCGGGCTTGTTCCAATGCGTGGACAGACGCAATGCTGAAAAACGTCTGGAATCACAGTATGGCAAGGTCAAGGACGTGCGTGTAGCACTGAACGCGGACGAGACATGCAAGGGATTCGCATGGGTGGACTTTGAGGATGAGGTGGGTATTACGCATTTCTGACGTTTTCAAGCTCTCATTTTAGGCTGACCTCTTCTCCCGCCTTGGGACGCCAGAACGAAGCACAGGTCGCCATGCGTGAGTTGCACAATACTCAACTCAAGAAACGTATAATGTCCGTCATGGTCACGGCACCGTATGCGAAAGCAGCAAAGGCACAGAAAGCGGAAGGAGGATCGGCAGGGTCTGGCCAGAGCTCCCGCATGGACGCCCGAGGCAAGACGGCACTGGTGTCTGGTCTTCCCGCTGAGGCGCAGGAGGCGAAGCTACAACAGGTTGTGGCAAAGGCGACCAGACTTAGGGCAGTAAAGACCATCGAGATGGGGAGCGCCGACGGAGGGAATGGCCCGAAGCAAGGCGAAGCCCGTGTCGTCTTTGAAAATGCGGCAGTGAGTTTCTAGGCACCTGAAGGCCATGTTTCGTTCTGCCTACAGGGTTTTTCTCATGAGTGGTACATTTGCCTTGTTGATACACCCGCAGGACTTTGGCAAACTTCTCTTGCTCTCAAGCATCGCCTACGACGACAATGTCACCCTCACCGTCGCTCCGTACGAATTGGTGGTTGCTGGGAAGAAACCGGGGGGACAAGGGTTTGCACCTCGCAGCGTTACCAATGGCGGCCGAGGCAGGGGCCGAGGCAGAGGCGGGATTGGTTTCCGTGGCCACACTTGAAAACTTTTTGAGGTCCTTTTTTGTAAAACGAGGCGCTGTGAACCTATGAGGATGTTTACGTCTCTCGGGAAGTGACAATGGCCGAGGGAGGAAAAGGGGAACAATGGACAAGAGGAAGAGAACGTAGAGCGAGGGTTGTATCCTATAGCGTGAGAGGCGCAAGGTAACCGACACACCCCCCTTTCAATTTAACATAGTACGATGAAGTGATTGCATACGCCATCCATCCCCGCTCGTCCAGCGCTCAACTACCAGTACATGTCGTGTAGCCAGTCGTTTAGGTTGTATGGTCCCAGTCGACGTTGCCCCGGCGCCTTGTCGAACCCCAGTACCTGCTCGGTCGACCGTCACATCTTCGTCCTCCGCTCCCACTTCCACTTTCCCCTTCCGGGACGACCAAAGGTGAGCAGAGAGGAGACAGACGCCCACTAGGGCAATGTCGGCATGTATGAGAGGACGTTGATGAAGGAACCGGTATGACGGACGAGAAGATCGGAGGGGGGAAGACGGGAACGCACAACACTGAGTTGCACGTCGCGTCGGGCATAGACCAGAACAGGTGCGTCAGTTCTCGTGCATGTCGAGCGTTGCTTATTTGAGGTAACCCTTCCCGTGCTAGATGATGGTTCGGGTCGGATTTGGCGAAGGACGTGGAGGGGTCGCGCTCGCGCTCGTCTTGTCAGTCAGTCAGTCAGTCAATGTGTCTGTCTGTCTGTCTCCCAGTCGCCATTCTGTCCTAACCTTCCTTTTCTATCGTAGCCTCATAACATCTACGACCGAGAGAAGAGGCGCGGCGCGCCCGGCTCGGTCCTGCTCGCTGATCCGCCGCTCTAATCTGCGCCCAACCGAGCGCCCTCCAGCTTATTAATCCGGCGAATGCCTTCACATGCGCTGCAAGCTGTGCATACTCGCGGGAAGGCTTCGGAGCAGGCGTCGAGGAAGAGCGAGAGACGGGCATTCGGGCGTCTGGACCTGTTCGGATCCTTCTCTGTCTCATTGCGATCTGCTTTCCCATCGCGCAGCACTGTGAGTGTGAAAATCTCGCTATATCCCGCCTGACCCTCGCGTATCCTGCGAGTTCGTCCCGCCGATCTCTATGACGACCGAAGAGAAGAATCCAAATTTTTTTATTTCTCTTTCCCAAAAAAAGCCCCAGGGCAGCGCCGTGTAGATTTCAGACTGTCTGCCCTGCCTCCATGTCGGGGCCCCGCCTAGGAGGCGATCCCACTGCTGTCATGGCACCGGCTTGGTGCGACAACCGGCTATGGCGGTCGCCCGGCGCTACAGGATCGTACGTCCGAGATTGAGCTCGCAGTAGCTCGCTTGTTCGCGCCGCTGATCTGGTCGATAACAGTTGTTTTCCTTTCTTCTCATTATTTTGCGGGGAGACCTGCAGGGACAGGAGGTTCCGCGGGATGGTAGGACCTAAGGCTGACGTGTCAACGCCATTGCATATAACAGGCACATGCTCGGAAAGCCACCAATCGCTCCCGTGCGCTTTAGCAGGCTCGCCTAGCTATGCCACGTCCAAGGCCAAGGGTCGCGAGCTGATGCACATACGAGGGAAAGATTTACTTGGCCTACGGCGATGCGGGAAAGCCAAGCAGCGAGAAGCAGCTAAGCGGCGAAGACAGCAACGACAAACCTCGCGCACGCCGCGCAGGTAGCTAAGGTCGCGATTTGCAAGCCGGTTGTAGTTGCTGCATCAATCCGGTGCTGCGATTGGTACCCATAGCATGTGAGTGCATGCGGCTTCCCTTCTGCGCGTCGCTTGCCTTGACCACAAGACCTCTGCCATCACATTGTCTTGTCGTTCCCATCCCATCCATCTCTTTGCCGTCAGCATCATTCCCGTCGTGGCCAACTTGGTCGAAGCAGCCAGATCGATTCCCGTTCCTTCCCCGACGCCTTAGCAGATCTGAGCTTGTAGTACAAAAGCCCTCCACCCCTCTGCGAACGAACGTGATGAACGACATCCTCCCGCCCCTTCGCCATCGCCGTCGCCCCGTCGTCACGTACTCTCCTTTTGGAGGCGTTGCCCTCGCCCGCTTCCCCATCGTGCCAGCCTTGAGGACATGCCCCAACCCTCCATCATGTCGTCGGCCCCGTCCTCCGCCACCATGGTCTCCCTAGTCCCGAGGGTGGACTGGAACGATCCAAAGCAGATTGCAATGGACGTCAAAGTTTGTGAGTGTGTCTTAATTGCTGTGGTAAAGCTCGCTAGAGCACCCGCACACACGCCTCGTTTATTCTTCCTGGCGCCTCGTCGTCCGATGATCCTCACCCGTCTTCGTTCGACGCCGTCCTCTGTCTGGTTCACCAGATCAAGCATACTTGTTTTGTCTCTTAGGAGTGTTGTGAGTACCTGACGAGGGTCGTCGCCTGCGCGTTCAAATCAGCGAGCATCTGCGCAAACCTTTTTCACTCCCCCGAATCGATTCTCCAGCACCTGGGACTTTATCCTTTCCGTGAGCGCTCCTTCCCATGCTCTCTAGTTGTTTCTTCTTGCGCTGACTTCTGCCCGTCTTCTCTCCCTCTTGTCGACTTTCGCAGTCCTGGTACGACTTCAAAATTGTCACCGGACGGATCAAGTTCAGATGGCCCATGATATTCTACTTTGGGAGCCGTCTCGCCACGTTCGGTGCTCTCGTTCCAGTGTGAATCCCTAATAGTCCTACTCTCGCTACGATAGCTTACATTCCGTCCTCATAGTCATTCTTTCTCCTTTGCTGCCGCCTCGTAGCATCATCACCAACAACGTGACGGACACCTTTTTGAACTGCAAAGCTCTCATCGTCACCGTTCTGTTTTTTGCTGGAGCCTCGGTCTACATGTCGGCAGCCATCTTCGTACTGCGCACGGTGAGTTAAATGTCTCGCATGACCGCCATCGTGGGCTACGTTTACTTACGGCGGCGCCCTTTTCTTCCTTATTAACGTTTATGACCGTTGCCATTCAGATCGCCGTCTGGGGCAGACGTCTGTGGGTGATCGTCCTTCTCGGCGTGTTGTGGTTGAGCCTAGTGACCGCCTGGTCCTATAACTGCACTTCCATCATCAACGTATGGGAAGGAATTGGACAAGTGAGTACCGCTTTATGTTTTGCTCCCTCGGACCCGCTAGCTCTGCCAACTTTATAACGATCCCTGTCCTCCCTCACATCTTCTCTGCAGGGTTGTATACCTGTCCATGTCTTCCCATACTTTAGCGCACCCTATGTCGTCACTGAAGGTACGAAGGAGATGTCATTGGTTCATGCACATGCGTTCAATCCATTCGATCTAAACGCTAGATTTCTTTGGATCTCATAATTTTGGAAAAAAAAAGTCATCGACGTCACCACCTTGTCCCTGACGGCGTACCAGGTAAGCGAGGCAAGGGAGACTAGAGACCGGCTTGTCTGTCGGCCAAATGGTTTATTTCCACCCTCTTGCCGCATCATAGCTCTTCAAAGTGCAAAGCAACGCTGCCAACCCCTCCAGCATTAGCATGGTCTTGTTCCAGCAGGGTCTTTCCTACTTTATGTGAGAATCTCCGCCGGAATCGCGAATCCAGAAGGAACTCGACATCGTCGAGCTTACGCTTACCAACGACACCTTGCCCCTCCCTTTCGGCAGCGTCAACGTCGTCTTCAACACCGTGTCGCTCGTGCTTATTTGGTCGAACGTAAACACAGGTGTGCTTGATTTCGGTCGTTCGTGATCGACGATGTTTTCGGCTAATCCATGTCATCGTCTGAATAGTGATGCACTTTATCAACTCGATCGCCGCTCTCACCTTTGCGTAAGTTGGCCTCACCTTTCGGCGTTTGTGCCATGGACGGCAGTCCGTTGACTTATCTTTTCCCTTTTCCGCTACTCTTTCCAGGTCCATCAGTGAGTAGTCGCCGAGGAATTTGTATTCCATTTCGCACAGGCTGATCTTGCCATATTCGTTATTGGACGTATAGTGTCATGCACGGCGTTCCGGTGAGCTAGTCGCCTCCTTGTGTAGCGTGATTGAAGGTGGCGGAATGATGTTGCTGACACCCTATCCGCTTCGCGCCATTTGCTTTCACCCCCACCTTCAGGGATCTCTCTACCGGCACCGTTCGGGAAGGGCACGGCTGGTTCGCCTCCTCGGAGAAAGGGAGGTTCTGGAATGTGAGTACCTGACGGGATGTGGAACCATCATTCGCCCGGCGTTGATTTCCCTTTGTTCTTCCTTCCGCGATGACTCTCGTATTCAGGGATGGACCGAAGGTGGGTCTTTCTCCCACGACACAGGCACGTTCAAAGCTTACGTACTCCATCCGCACTTTGTATCTTCACCACCAGGTCAATCCGCCATTGGCCCCGTTTCACACGATGGTACCGGGAGGCAGCCCAGTCGACCTCAAACCGGCGGTCGCAGCAGTCCCACTGGGGAAGGTGTCAGGATCACATTGAGCAAGGTCGTCCGAAGGTGAGAGCTGGCGCGGAGCTTGGTCACTCACGTTCGGCAGGACAATGACTGTCGTATGCAGTCCACTCACACCTTTACCCTCGCTTTCCTTCCCCACCTGGACATTCAGGGACGGCTACGGATACGAGCGACACGACGACGTCGACTTGGCATCGCTATCCAATGCCGGCGGTGCCAAAGCTGGATCCGAGGGTTCCCAGATACCGCTGGACGGTTTCCACTCTGAAGAACCCATCTCGTCGCCCCAGCCCGCTCACTCCCATTTCGCCCGTGCAGCCGACATCGAGGCCTCCACCTATGCCAACAATTACCAAGTGGGAGAGGCCATCTTCGGGAATGGCACTTCTCCCGAAATCGGCGCTCATGAAATTCGGTATCCGAACAGGCATCCGTTCGCTGGCTAAAGGTCGGCTGCCAGAGGATTGTGACGAGCTCGCTTTCGTCCCTCTCTCTCCCCCCCACCTTCCTTTCCATTCATCATTTTGTACGGCCAAAAAAAGTCCGTTCAGTCCGAGACATTCCTACATTTCTCGTCCACTCCTTTCCCTTCTTGTTTCCCGCGTCGGACCGACTGGATGTCGGTGGTCGGGTCGACCTGCGGCTGACCTTCTTAGGTACTATCCGTAGCTGGAGTTAATCGATTTTGGGCTCTTTAACTTTATGGAAATGAAAAGGGTTTCGCACATGCAAAGGTTATTGATACAATCTTGCATTTGACGCAGTAACAGAATGGAATATCGTCGAGGACGCCCGCGATCTTTTCGTTTAACGGCCGAAGACAAGGGCGATGACGGCTGAGGGGCGGCCCATCGCGTGAGTGGCGGCGGCCGAGTATATATATATATATGTATATATATGTCGCCCATCGCACCTTTGAAAAAAAAAGTCGTAGGGAGTATTTGACGAGTAGATCCGGAGCGACTAGTCGTATACCCCCGGGAATGGCCGCAGGCGCGCAAGTCGACAGCAGAGGATAGGAAAGATATGGACGGCAGTTTACGAGGAGCGGTCGTCGACGACGTCGTCATCGGGCAAGAGCGGGAGAGATGTACGGAGGGACGGGTCGCAACGTGAAGCACTACCCCGCTATCCCACCTCGTCCACGCCCGTCTTTCCATCCGTAAATGCAACCTTTACTTACCGGCTGGAACCGCCTAATTTTATCGCTTCGATCGGATATTTAACTAGGACTGGGGACAGGGGCCCGGAGCTGGGGCTAGGCTCTGAACATCTACCCTAGGAGCTAGGAACTAACATCTCCCTCGGTGTCGATCGACGACGGGTTATTATATGCGTACAGAGAGGGGAGACGAGCTCGAACGAAGGAAGAACGGATGACGAGGGAGCCAAAGAACCGAAAAGGGAAGTGATGCGGGCCAGGGGATTGGCGATGGGACGAGGCGACTAGGAAACAGGTAAGAAAGAGACATGAGGAACGGCTGACGACCATCCACCGCGATGTTTACTTGGATGGGTGGTCTATGCGGAGTTGAGACGGTACGACGGAAGAGAGGCACAGTCCGTGGTGGTATGGACGTTACCACGGTTCGTGTTCAAAACCTTTTACAACCCCATCTGGGATGGAGTCGATTTGCGTCCCGTCTGGGACCTTTACCTCTCCCAATGGGTTGATCTCGGGTTCGTCCCTCAGGGCACTCGGATCATCAATTGTAAAAGGAAGACACGTAGCCTCGGTGACCTTTTGAACGCGTCAAACAAGAGATCTATCCAGGGAGAGTCGCGTTAAACGCGTGCAGTTGGATTACGACCCTAATCCTAATGAACTAGGCACGCGACCTACCGCAGGTACGTCACCTGACCAATCAGGTGACACGGCTCCCGCGTCTATCCCGACGTGACGTGACCCGATATTTCCACGATGAAATTTTTTCGCGACCGCCACAAGGGAGAGAGCTGATCGTTGCTACCTGACGAGCCCTCGGGCGAAACAGCAAAAGCTTTCTGTCACAGCTTGCTCTTTCTTCTCGACGGCTTGGTTTTTTGGTCCAGCTACTTCATGGCCACCCCCAAGTTGACATCCAAAAGCCAACCCCCAGCCCTCTCCCACCCCTTTCCACCCCTCCGGTGAAAAATGACCCACCCCACCCCCGCCACCCAACGCCGCAATAAACGTCTCGCAGTCGACCCCTTAAGGGAGGAAGACCTGGTGAACAGCCTAGCTGTATCCCAGTTAGAGACACCCCTCTCCTTCCTTGAAACCTACAAGGAGCACGTTGCTGTCTACACCAGCAACGCGTCGAGGGCCTTTCGCGCAGAGGCTGGCGTGGCCGAGCTGGAAACAGCAAAAGCCACTGGGGTTTACCCCCCAGCGATCGCCAACGCAGTCAAACTGCCTCCTTTTCAAGTTTCAGACTTTGCTCGAGCCCAAATAAGGGAAGACATCGTTACTGGAACCTCTGAAAGACATCGTTACTGGAACCTCTGAAATGGAGCAAGCGGCTCAGACTTGCCAAACTGCTCTTCTCAACCAACTCATTTGGGTCAGACAAAGGGAGCTCGAGCTCCTCACTCGTCTCCAAAAGGAAGAGAGAGTAGTACCGCAGAGTAGTACCGCAGCTGGCCCGTAGCCTTCGCGAGAAAGCGGCCTCCTTAACCGCTATGGCTAAAGTTCTCCCAGGCGTCTATGAACCCCATATCAGGACTCTCTGCGGGCGCTTCCGTAGCTCTCTAGATCAAATCCGCGTGAACTCCGCTTCCCGAGTCTCAGCGGCCTCTGATCGCAAAAAAGAGAAAAAGGAGGCCTTCCTACGCAGTCAACATGATGCTATCAATACTCATGACTCAACGACTGTACAGGAAATGGTCAACGAGGCAGTGGAGAGGCGACTGCGCAGCAGTACCCTCCCTACCCCAGGACCTTCTAGAGCCACTACTAGTCGGCCATCACTGCGTGTACCCAAACCCTCAGGACCTTCTAGGTTATCCAGGGACAAAAGGGACACAACAAAGCAGCAGAAGAAGAGCTCCTACGGCCAACGCGCCAAGAAGAAACGGCAGGACCCTAAAAAGTCATCCTCTTGGTATGTAGGCCCTCACTTTAACGTGAGAAAAATGGCTACATATCCTGACATCTTCTTTCGCGCTACCCCCGCAGAACGCGCAAAGTTCGTATACCGGCAGTCGTCCCCTCTGTTTATTGACACCTTGTCAAAAACAATGAGGTACACAACATTGCCGGTAAACCTCTGTCACTCCAGGTCAAACGGACCCTAACCTTCAATATGAAGTTTATTCCGAAACCTAGAATGTCAGATAGCGAATGGACAACCTCTATTGAGGATTTCGAACGACGCGCTCGCTGGAGATGGTTTTTCCGTGATAAACCAGATCTTGAACCCTTCGTCCCAAGGCTCCACATTCCCAGCTAGACCCCCGCTCTTAAACAAAGTCACCGTTTTGAGCACAGCCTCGCTGTTGGTCGTTCTGCGTTAATGACAGCGATTCACACCGCTGCCAGGAATCGTCCTCCGACGGCCCCAAACGTCGGTAAAAGGACTTGGACTGCCCTTCGTGAATTCCTATCAGATGAAGACACCTAGTGCTCCCCACTGATAAGAATCTCGGAATGGCCATCGTCTCCAAGACATGGTACTTCAGCGAAGCGCAAAGGCAACTGAGCGATCGGTCCGTGTATGCCATCGCAAACCCTAACCCAAGGGCTTGGCAAGCTACCCTCCGACGCCTCACAGAGCTTTACCGGTCTTCCCTTTCCTCCCGAGAAAGGAAGTGGTTACTCTCCTCCGAGGACCTCTTGACCGGAAATGATCTACGCCTCCCGCAGTTCAAGCTGATTCCCAAGATCCATAAAAATCCCATCGCCGGACGCCCCATCGTCCCCAGATTTGACGCCTTTTGGTCAAGGGCATCTACATGGATCGACTATAAGCTGCAACCGCTTCTGCCGAGCTACCCCTGGATCCTCCGCGATTCCAAGGAATTTGTTAAAGGGATCATAAAGCTATCCGGACAAATTTCGCCGACACAGCGGCTCTGCCTTGTATCTGGCGACGTTGAAGCAATATATCCCTCCATTCCCCCGGAAGGGTTGCGAACACTACGCTCCGTCATCTCCAAGTCTAGGTACGATCAAGGCATAAAGGATCTCATCCTTTCCTTGCTCACCCAAGTCCTCTGGAACAACTACTTCACTTCCTCTGGGGTCACCTACAAGCATCCGAGGAACAGCCATGGGGACGAGCTGCGCACCAGCGTACGCTAATCTCTTCATGGCTTGGCACGAGCAACAGCTCACCTCGGAGTGAAAATGGGAGGAGATGATCTGTGCCTTCTAGCGATCGAGAGGCCGACTTCGGGCTCAAGTTCATCCTGGAGAGTGTGCATCGACGAGTTCGAGGAGAGGGACGGTCTGCTTTTTGCGAAGCGCTTCCGAAACATTGAGGCACACGAGAAGGGGGAGGTCCGGACGACGACCGGACTGTCTTGCCGCACTGTCTGGCCGAAGAGATCTCCCGCAAAGAGGCCGACTACGCGGCGCGGACCAGCCCCTTGCTGATCGACGTCGTGCTTCCGCGCTTCATGGAACGGGACGAGTGGATCCAACTCAGCCACCAGCAAGGCTACGACGTGGACTCGCACCGGGTGTGGAACAATGCCCAGTCTTTCCAGCGCGTCTCCAAGCCGGTCGAACTGGCAAACGGTGGGGAGGACATGGCCTTCTACCATTATGGCTCCGACAACGAATATCGCAAGCTGCTGACAGCCGTTCGTGGTGATACTCGTCTCAACAGTCTCGCTTACGTCGGCGCGGCGGTGCAGTGGGTTGCACGCACCCGCAGAATGTCGAATCGAACATGATCTCATTTGTCAAGTCATAGTTAGTCATTGGAAACGATTGTCCCAGTCAATTAGGTAGAAACCGTATCGAGTCCCCTTCTCTCTCCAAGATATGTGTGTGGTCACGTGTAGAGAACTGTGGTTCGTAGTCCTAGACTGGGTATATATATGACCCTTCGCCTCCTCTTCTTCCAGTTCCCTTCTTTGCCCTTTTCTTATCGCCCATCACCAACTCAGGCACACCTCTCAAGGCAAAGATCCACCTCCCCAGGCACACCGCCTAAGGCACAGCAAAGATGCCCACGCAGCAGACGCCACACAAGCTCTTCATCCAGATGTCTGGTGCACCAGGTTCTGGGAAGAGCACGATAGCAAGACTTCTCGGACGCTCGATCGGCGGAGTGGTCATCGATCATGACGTCCTCCGATCCAGTCTTCTCGATTCCAACATTTCGTTCGACCAGGCGGCAAAACATTCTTACCAGCTTCAATGGACGCTAGCCCAAGATGTCATGAAGCAAGGCCACAGCGTCATCATCGACAGCACCTGCAACTTCCCGGAGGTTCTTGACCAAGGGTCCGCATGTGCCAAACAACACGGCCACGCCTATTGGTATGTCGAGTGCAAGGTCCAAGACGTCGACCTGCTGGACCAACGGCTGCGCACTCGAGCTCCGATGACGAGCCAGCGAACTGGTGTCGACTGTCCTCCTGCTGCTGCTGCAGCACGTGGCGCTCGTGACGGCGAAGACTCTCGCGCTCTCTTCAAGAAGTGGATTGAGCACCCGTGCCGTCCAGAGGACAACGTTGTGATGGTTAGGGTTAGGGTTAGGGTTAGGGTTAGGGTTAGGGTTAGGGTTAGGGTTAGGGTTAGGGTTAGGGTTAGGGTTAGGGTTAGGGTTAGGGTTAGGGTTAGGGTTAGGGTTAGGGTTAGGGTT
>JAMDHS010000134.1:0-35676 GCA_029717555.1 Peribolospora baueri
GGGTTTTTTTTTTTTTTTTTTTTTTTTTTTTTTCCTTTGGACGGTTCGCATCGCGTAAATGCCCTGGATGGACAGCTCACATCGTGCATGGTGGCTGCCGGGCAGGTTTGTACCATCGGAAGAAGCGCGAAAGACGTCGACGCTGTCGGGTGCCGGCTCGGACATCGTAGCCGTCTACCGCAAACGGGACGACGCGCCGGACTCGGGCGGCTTGGGCTCGTCTGCGGGGGGGAACGGGAACGGGGACGGGAACGGGCGCGGGAGCACGAGCACGGTTCGGTACCTCGTCGTGGACGGTGTGGACGCGCTGAGCAAGCTTGGGGGCGAGCCTTGGTGAGCGTCGGCGTCGGGGCGGATGAGGTGGGCGTGGTGGGCGCTAACGACATGTTTGTGTTTTTTTCTTACCGGTCAACAAAAGGGACCGGGTGGTATGCGTGCTGACGACGGGACAGGCGTGGCAGTTCCGACCTTACAAGTGGTCCGAGCCGAAAGAGCTCTTCCATCATGGTGAGGCCGGGTGTCGTGTTGTCTTTCGTCTTTCGTCTTGCTCTTCGCGGGCTGATCGCATGCGCATACGACCGCCAGTCAAAGGGGTACACATCTCGTGGACGAACGACGCTGCGAACCCGAACGTGAAGGACTGGAACGTGACGGAGCTGAAGGTGAGCGTGCGCGAAACGCGAATTTTTTTTTTCTTTTCCACAGTCCGTCTTGGGGCGACGTGCGCTTCCCTTACCATCCCTGTTTTCTTCTTTCTTTTCCTTTTTTCCACTCTGGCCTGGCATGCAGGTGGATCGGACGCGGCGACACCTGGACAAGTCGACGGTGGCGCAGTTCTGGAGGACGCTCGAGGGGTGGCATTAGGTTGTGCGGTGTCATGAACGGAATGGATGGGATGGGATGGGATGGGTCGAGTGGCTGTTGGCTGTGGGCCGGCGAGGGGTTCTGGGTTCATGTATGTATGCATGTATTATGTATGTCCATGAGCCCGTCGGCCCCATTACTGCATGTGCGCCGGAGCGAGCGCAAGCAAGCCGTCCGTCGTCGTCGGCGAGGCAAGCAAGAACGAGCGAGTCGATCAGGCACTGAGATCCACGTGCGCGCCATGCGCGACGGACGGACGGATGACGGATGGATGACGGGTGAACGGGACAGACGGTCGGGTCGGACGGTCGGGTGCGGCTGTTTCTGGCTCGGATCCGTGGGCGTGGGAGTGGGAGCGGGAGCGGGAGGGAGGGTGGCGATTGGGTGTAGGCAGGCCAGGCGGGGGGATGTTCTCGGGGAGGTGTCGGTGAATGTGGGCGTGGCGAGGAAGGAAAAATAAAATAAAATAAAAAAATAAAAAAGGATGGAGGCCGTCTGTCCGAAAGGGTGGCTGGAGTGGTAAAACGACGACATCGTACGTACGGGCCCTTGCTTCCTTCCCGCCTCGCTCACAGCGTCCCACCAGGAGCGAAAAAAAAAAAGGCAACTCGCACAGACTCCGTCCTGCTGCGGCTGCTATTTGGTGGGTGGTGCTGCGGCTGCTGCGGCGATGGCGGCGGCGACGGATTCGCCGACGACGGACGGAGCGAGCCACGCGAGTCGTCGACCGTCGACAGTCGAGTCGAGAGTTGACCAGTCGAGGTAGGCTCCGCGCTGACTGGCTCAAGTCGGATCCGTGCGCGAAAGAAAAAGAGTGAAGCAAGTAAGCTAAGCCGCGGCCTCGCTCCGTCCAGTCTCGCTCAGTCGCGCCCCGGTCTCGCTGAGTCTCAAGTTGTTCTTGTTCTTGTTCTTGTTCTTCTTCGTCGATCTCATCTAACCCCTCCTTCCTTCGGCCCGCTCGCCCTCCTCGTCACTTCCACCTCCTTCCCACCTCCATCGCCTCCCTCCTCCTCCCCCTCCCATCACCCACCCTCCTCCTCACCCCGTCCTCCGCAGGCCGCCGTTCGACAATGGCCTCCATGGCGGACGACGGCGGCCAAGACGCCACGGCCACTGACACCGACGCCCATCCATATCCACGCCCGCAAGCTGCTCACTCCGCACTTGGTCACTCGGCGCCGTCGCCGATACCACCACCGCCGCCCGTGGAGCCTCCGGCAACACGACCACCACCATCATCATCACCGGCCGACACCATGACCGCCGCGCTCGCAGCGACGGCGACAGCGCCTCCCCTCCCAGGCTCTCCTCGAGATCTCTCATATCGCCGCCTCGACCAGGACCAGGGCCAGCGCCAAGGACAAGGACAACGACAAGGACAACGACAACCACAACTACAACGAAGCCTGGGCACGTCTGGCTTCGGCGCCGCTCCTGGCTGGTGGACCGCCGGACAGGAACCGTCGGCCTTGGGCGCCGGCGACGAGTCGATGTGAGTCCCTTCCTTCTTCTCGCGTTCGTCGACCTCTTCGCAAACGTCGTTCTCCTTTGTCCTCGCCTCGCCAGCGACGCAACCCGCCGCGCCTATCCCTTTCACCCCTCTGCCTTTTACAACCCTCCCCACCACAACGAATACAGGAGGGCCTCCGAGGGCCTCATCCACGCCCACCGCCCTCCCTCCTTCGCCCTCGCCCGCGCCCAACCGCCCGGTCTCTTCGGTCCTCATCCACCACCGCCCTTTTCCTCTCCCTCCCATCTCCCTGCTGCGACGCCCGCTCTGCCCGCCCCAGAATACAGGTTCCCTCCTCCCCCGCGCCACGCTTCGCCTTCCCATCGTCCCCCGTCACGCGCATCCCCGTCGGCAGCCCGAACCGGCACTCCCAGTCCCACCCACAGCTTGACCCACGATTCCCGCCCCTACCTGGACGGCCATGACCGTCCCGACCCACGCTGGGCCGCTTACCGGTCCAGGTCTTCTGCAGCCACCGTCATGCCTCCGCTCGCCCCCGCTGCCGTTTGGCCCCCTCCCGGAGCCGACGCCGGCCAGGACGCGCATGGAGGTTGGGGATGGGGATGGGCCCTCTTGGAACATCACCAACACCACCCGCCGCCGTTGAACGAGATCCGCAGGGGTAGTCTGCCCATCATGCACCTCTGGGGCTACGGCGCCGGCGCTGGCCTCACCAAGGCCGACGCCGCGCCCGCCGTGTCGAGCCCCGTGACGGCACATGCGGAACGCATGGAGAGCTCCTCTTCCGAGACCTCATCCCTTCTCGCCGCTAGGACGCTCTCCGTCAAGGGCGGTGGTGGTGGTAGCAGCGGCAGCGAGAGGGACTCGCGTACCCCGCCCGAGGCAAAGTCGCAGCCACCACCACCACTACCACCACCTCTTTCTCAACAACAACAGCAGCACCAGGTCCACTCCGATTTGGACGTCACTCCCAAGGGCGACGCCTTCGTCGACCCCGGTCGCAGAGGTTCCGCCTCCTCTGGCCCGCTCGACATCCCTAGGAGAGGCGGCAGCCCGCATTTCCGAACCCAGGTCGGACGGCCGCACGCGCATCACCGTCATGCGCTCGAGGAGGAAGAAGACGCGCGACAAAGGGAACGGGAGCGCGACCGTCGGTTGGGAGGTCCTGGTTCCAATGTCGCTGGTGCTGTCCCCGCCAGCATCGGCGAGTGTGTAGGCGAGCAAGAGCTACGGCTCGACTTGGATGACTTTGATCTCGGAGGCGACTCGCCGCCGAGGTCAACGCCTCCTTCCGGTTTGATCAGATCGCTCGACCGCGCCACCACCACCACCGCCGCCGTCAAAGGAGCGGAGCTTGCGAGCGCGCCGTCGGGCCGCGCGGAGGACCTTGAGGACAGCTTCATCTCCCACGTGCGCAGTTGGGACAGTCCCCCCGCGTCCATCCGGTCCGCCGGACCCGCGTTCGGTCTCGACATGGATCAGCTGATGGGCCGTGGCTCGAGTCCGAGCCCGAGCACCAGCACCAGCACCAGCACCAGCGATCGACGAACACGACAGCGTGCCTCCGCCACGTCCGGCCTCGCTTTGGACGACGATGACCCCGCCGGCGGTCTCCTCGGCGGCTTCGCTTCTTTGGGCCTCGCGTCTGAATCGCCGCCCCGCCTTCGTCAGGCCATCGCCCCCTGGGACCAAGGCGAGACGCAGGATACGGTCGACTCGCATCTGCTCGCCGACGGCGATGCCATCGACGAAGCCGAAGCCGAGGCCGCTCGCAGAGTCGCACAGTGGCGCCTCGTGCCCCGCGCCGTTCCCTTGTCCTCCCTCACCGAATCGCCCTCCGGTTCCGGTTCCGGTTCCGGTTCCTTCGCCAGCGCGATGACCGCTTTCGACGACGATGCGCGCGAGTCGATGCGCGCGTGGAGGTTGGAGAGGGCCGACGGCCGCAAAGGCGGATGGACCGTCGTCGCCGGGGCTGGGGCCGGGACCGGGACCGGGACCGGGAGACGGCTCGGCGCGGCGCCTGCTGCGCGTGCGTCTACAACCTCGCGCACTTCTGACAGGGCGGCGACGCCGACGCAGTACGTCGTCGCGCCTTTGAGGCCCGCCGGCGCCGCGTCCGCATCGCCCAGCTTGATCCTCTGCGAACGTGACGCGACGACCGCCGACGGGGCCGAAGGCCTGGCGGCCAAGAGCGGAAGCGGAAGAGGCGGCGGTCGGAGTAATAAAGCGTGGGACGTTCGCTATGCCGCCCGAACGAACCGCCGCCTGTCCCCCTCGCCTTCACCCTCTCTTTCCTCGACGCCCCCTCCTCCCGCCCGCTTCCTCCTCGCCCCGCCTGACGTCCTCCGCGCTTATCAGCAGCAGATCCTCGTCCGAAGACGCGCCTCCGCCGTACCGCCCTCCTCCACGCCCTGGGATCACCACGACCACGGCCATGGCTCCGAACCTCGGCATAGCCCGCCGCCGCTACCGCTCCGTCGCGTCCAGAGTCGCCCGATGCTGGAGAGAAACGCCGCCGACTCGGGCCCCTCCCGGGGGGCGCCCTTGTCGGGTTTGCCGGCGCTTGCGGCGATGACCGTCCAGCAGAGGAGGAGATCTGTCGACGTTCATCATCATCACCATCATCATCATTCGAATGCGATGGCTAGATTCGCCGCACCTGCCTTCCTCCGAGATGATCCTTCCGCACCCGGTCATTTCCACCTCCCTCACCTCCCCCACCACCAGTCGCATGCCCGCGCTAGCCCTCCTCCTTTCCAGCGTCTCTCCGCCGCTCAGCAGCCCATCGTGCTTGATAGCGACAAGAGCAGCCCCGGCAGCCTGAGCGCTGCGACGAGCGCCGGCGCGTCTTCTTCCCTTCGTCATTCGCCCCTTGCTTCCTCCGTCCCGCTCCTTCAACCGGCCTCGTTTGTCGACACCGATCCGGGAGACTCCTCCTCCGCCTCCGCCGCCGCCACTGCCGCTGCTGCCGCTTCCGGATTTTCATGGAAAGGCTTGACGACGAGCGGCGGCAGAAAGGACAGTCGGATCGCCGAGTGGATCAAGAGGCGTCTGCCGTCGGCCGCAAGGTCGCCCGCGAGCTCTCCGCCCAGCGGCGAGAGCTTCATGTCATCCTCCACCTCGTCCGGCGGTACCGCCTGGCAACAGCCGTCGTCCCTCTTCTCTGGCTCTGGCTCTGGCTCCGGCATCGGCATCGGCATCGCCGCCGGACGCTCCCATCCCGCCGCCGCCGGTATGGCCCTCTCTGGCTCTCTTGGCTCTGGCTCCGGCTTCGGATACGGATACGGATATGGCTCTGGATATGGCTCTGGCTCCGGCTTTGGCGCCGGGGGTTGGAGTCTTGGCACGGATATCACTCCTGATCACCCTCCCTCTATCAAAGACGGCGGCGCCCGTCCTCCCTCTATCAAGGACGGCCCTCCCTCCATCAAAGACGGCGGCGGTGCCGACTCGGGCGGCCCGTACCTGTCCGACGTCTCTCGGTCCGCCTTTGTCGACGCCGCAAAGAGCTGGGGCGACGCTGCCGCCGCCGCCGCCGTCGGTGGTCCGGGCCGCGCGGGAAAGCCGTCGTCGTTGGGTTGGAAATGGCCGCCTCCGCCGCCGACGTTGGCGATTAAGGATCGGGACGCCGGTCGTGGATTGGCTTTGTCGCGGGGCGGAAGGACGTACAAGCCGTCGGCGCAGGAAGAGAGCGAGCTGGACGACGAGGCCGTCGCTGTCGCCACCGGCGCGCAGCATTCGCCACGTCCTCATCTTGTCCTGGAGACGACGACGACCACCAACACGACCACCAACACGACCACCGCCACGACCCGTCCGCCGTCCTTCGAGTCCCCCGCTCCCCCTATGAACGCCGCCGCCGGCGACAAGGCCGTCCCCTCTTCGCACTCGGACCTGAAACGCTTCGCCAGTCTTTCCGCAACAAAGTCGCTCCTGCGCAAGCGCATCAGCGGCTCCGGCGGTCTGTTTGGAATCGGCGGAGGCACCAGTTCCGATTCGAGTCGCAGCGGCGCCGGAGTCGGGAAGGGGACCGCCGGGGGGACGACGGACGAGGATCCGTCGTTCTCTGCCGGGTTGCCCTGGCCATGCTCGTCGGAGAGGGACCCGCTTTTTTGGATCCTGGATCAGGTCCCGCGCGACGCGCTCACCATGCTCGTTCCCCTCGCCGCCCTCCGTCCCGAGTCGCGTGGCCGTTACGTCCGCTTGAGCTTTGTGCCGTTTAGCGGCCCTCCCCCGCGCTCGCCCCTCTCGCCAGGTCGCGGCCTCGGGCAGTCGGCCAAGAGGTCTTCGTCGCTCAACCGGGTGAGCGACTTGCTCTCTGATACCATCGCCGGCCTCGCCGCGCCGTCATCCTCGTCATCCTCGTCTGGAGGAGGCGCCGCCCTAGCGTCGCTTTCGCTTTCCGCCGCCCCGACGTCTTGGTTCCGAAAGATCAAGGGAAAAGCCCCGCCCGCGCCTGGCTCGGCCACCCCGTCTTCCCCCTCCGGCAGCCCCTCCGCCGCGCTCGGAGGAGCGTCCCCGACGAGCGGGCCGCTTCCCCTCCCGGACGTCGTCGACGACGCGCCTCGGTCTCACTTGCCCCCTCCCTCCGTCACGACCGGCTTCGGCGGCGGCGGCGGTGGCACCGGTGTCGGCCGACGTCTCCCCACCCGATCCCACACCGACTCGAGTAGCCATGGCCACACCTCGTCGTCGCCCACGAACGCCTTCCAAGCCTTCCGCGTCACGGCCCTGCTCTTGTCCGACGACGCCGACGACGCCGACGGCCAGCACTTCCCCACGGTAATCGCCCTTTGCGACTCGAAGGGCATAGAGTTCATCCCTGAGGGATTGCAGTGTCTCTCTTCTGCTCCTGCTTCCGTTTCCGCTGGCGACGGATTAGCCGCCGCCACCAGAGGGACGAGGTCGGGATCCGGGACGGAGATGGTCAAGAAGGTCATGGACCTGGCCGTCGCCGGTTGCGTGGCCGTCATGCGGCTTTATTAGAAGTCCGAGTGGGCTCCTTCCTTCCTTCGACTCGGTCCATCTCGACGACTGCGAAACGGGAAAACGAAAAAAAAAAAATATGGATACCATTATAGTACACACGCAACCATATTCTTCCCCCTCTCCGACTCGTTTCTGGGGCAGCGCACGTTTTGTCTGTTCTGATACCATCGTCTGTCCGTCTGTCTCTCTGTTTCTTTTCTTTTCTCTCTCCCTTTCTCTTCTCTTTTCTGTCACTCCCGCGCGCGCGCCTGTGCCCGCTCTCCTCCTCGGTCGTCCCTGCCCAGGGTCGTCATCTTCTCTTCATGTCACTCCGATGTGCATCCCCCCGCCCGCAACATGTATCGAGGTATATACCCACCATCCTTCCGCCCCGCTCGACCGCTCGACCGCTCGACCGCTCGCTCGCACTCTCCCCTCGTCCCGCCGGCCGCGTCGACAGGCGGCCGTCGTCGTCGTCGAGCCAGGTGCGATGTCGCGTCAATCCATGTAGCCCATCTTTGTTCGTGTGCGACTGCTATGCTAGAACTTGTCGCCACAGTCGCCCGGCTGGCTGTCTGTCTGTCTCGGTGACGGTGCGAATGAATAACAAGTTTGTTCCCGACGTCCCATTCCGATCGATCGATCAGCTGCTGCTGTTGGTCGTCGGACCGACTGACGCTGGTGGACCGAACCACGTGGCCGTCTGTCTGTCCGTGCGAGGTCGTACGAGGTCACCGCCAGACACGAACGACCAAATCCATCCATCCTTCCCCCACCATATCTTCCCTTCTTCGCCTTTCTCACCTCCACCCTCCCGCTCGCCCGTCATCATGCCCTCCTCTTCTTCCGCACCAACAACACCGCCAAACCTCTCCAACCTCCCTCAAAAGTTCTCCTCCGCCCTCGCCAACATCCGCACAAAGCTTCCCCCCGAGCTCGCAGAGCCGCGCGTGGGAATCGTTTGTGGATCGGGGTTGGCGGGCTTGGCGGAGAGTTTGAGGGATGTGGTGGAGGTGGAGTATGCGGAGATTGAGGTGTGTTTCATCCTTTCTTTCGTTCCTTCGTTTCTTCGTTCCTTCGTTTCTTCGTTCCTTCGTTGTGCCCCCTTCTGAAGCCGGTCGACTTGGCTTTTCTTTCTCTCCCTCTGCCTCTGCCTCGGCTTGGCTTGGCTCGGCTCGACTCGGCTCGGCTTGGCTTGGCTGGCCTTTCGCAGGGATTCGTCAAGAGCGGCGTCGCGGGCCACAAATCCAAGCTCGCCTTTGGCTTTCTTGGCGAGAAGAAGCGAGTGCCCGTCGTCGCTTGCTTGGGCCGCTTCCATCGGTGAGAGCCCCCGTAGACCCGCCCCGCCCGTCCACTCTGCTCCGTTCGAGATCCTGCATCATCATGTCATCCATTCGCACGAACGTGCTTCTCTACCTACGAACCTGTGTCGGTTGAGGGTATGGTTGCACTCTATAATTAAATAGAATAGACCCTTATTTTTTCTTGTACCTTTTGCTCGCTCACTGACTGGCTCGGCTCTTGCACCTTGCCTTTCCTCAACTATTTAGGTACGAAGGTTACCCGCTCGAAGATGTCGTCTTTCCCGTCCGCGTTTTCAAGCTGCTCGGATGCCAGGCGGTGATCAGTGAGTCTCCTTTTCGTTTTTTTCCTCTTCCCACGTCTTGACTCATCCTTTCCCGTCATCCACAATCCGACGTCCGAACCCCGTTCTCTATCCCTCCCTAGTCACCAACGCCGCCGGGGCATTGAACCCCGAGTTCGAAGTGGGCACGATCGTCGCTGTCTATGATCATTTTGCCCTTCCCGCATTGACGGTGAGCAGAACGCCCGACCGCGCCGACCGCTCACGTTCAGCCAACGTTCCCCCGCCACTCATTTCGTCTCTCCGTCCGTCTTTCAACTCGCATACTACACCAGGGATCGAACCCTCTCCTGGGCGCCAACCTGGACGAGCTAGGCACTCGTTTCCCTTCCATATCCGATGCCTACGACTTTGACCTTCGTCTCTCTGCCTTTCGCGCCGCTCGGGACATCGGTCTCGCCGACGACGCTCTCGCCGAGGGAACTTACGCGTGGGTCACCGGGCCTACGTACGAGAGTCGGACGGAGTGTAGGTTCTTGCGCGCCGCTGGCGCGGACCTGGTCGGCATGAGCACCGTGCCCGAGGTCATTGCCGCCAAGCACGCTGTGAGTTCCGACGTTGCCCCCACGCCCGCAGGATATGGCTTTGTTCTTCTCTCTCATCGCATTTGGCTGAACCTCAAACGTTGACCTGCCCCCCCCCCGGGCCGTGTGCGCTCGTTCGTCTCTTCCCTTCTCCAAGGGCATACGCGTGCTCTGCCTCAGTCTGGTGACCAAGTGAGTCAGTCCGTCGCTGCCGTCGGGATCTTCGGCCTCCTCAAAGGCCTTGTTGCTTCACAGAGGCACGACCATCGAGCCTGGACGCTCCCTTCTGTTCTGACTTGCTCCACGTTCCTGGTCATCTGACTCGATTCGGAACCCTTCCCGTTCGCGCAACACAGCAAGGTCGTGGCGAGCCCGCCCCGCTCGGCCCGCAAAGCCTTTCAAGCCGAGCTCAGCGGCGGCGGGAACGTCGACGGTCTTGCGGAGCCGGCGAAGAAGGAGGACCACGCGAACCATGCGGAGGTGCTCGCGGCGGGCGCGGCCAAGGCGGAGGACATGCGCAGGCTCGTGGAACGAATCGTGGAGACTGCTGACGTTTGATCTGGCGCTTCGCTCGCCGCCTCGCTGGCCCATGACCCGTGGCCGGTGTGTAGATGAATACGTATGTGTGTGCGTGAGGGAATGAGTAGAAGACGATCAGGTCGGGTCCGGTGATGCATCCATCCATGCTTCTTTTTTTTCTTTACAACGACTGCGAGCGCCAAACGAGGACGTCGAGCCAGAACTCATGACATCCTCGAGCGAGTAAATTCTTAATGTTTCGAACAGGTATGGCCCTACGAACAGGGCGACGAGGCTTGGCCGCGCCAACTGACGTCCACCCTGCCACTTTGACTTTACGCATCCGATTGCTCTCCACCTGCTCCGAAATGGCTGCCGGGCGACGCGTCGTCCTCGTCGCCGTTCCGGGTCGCGTCCCCTCGCCCCGTCGGACCTAAACCGCCGCCATCGACGCTCGCCGCCTCCTCCACCGGCTTCCCCTCTAGTCGTCGAAGTCGCACCTCCACGTACCGTTCTACCACCCGAAGCTTCTTCGTCTCCTCGGGAGACGAATATTGAAGTACTTGCAGCGCCTCCTGGGAAGTGAATCGGTCGGCGCCAAAAAAAAAAAGCCGAGGGCCGGAGACGGTCATCAGAGGGGTGAGGTACACATGTGGGAACGAGAGTGAGGACCCACCTTGGACTCTCGCACACACTCCCAGAACCGGCTTCGGGCCGCTTGGCACATGGTCATCCTTCGTTCCCACTTTGGGTCCGGAGAACGGAATGACGGCACCGATGAAAACGCCGCCAAAGAAATGAGAAAAAAATCGGAGAGGGGGAAAGAGAGGTCAACTCACGAATGGCCCATTCCTCAGACACTCCCTCAGCTCGGCCTCCATAGGGCTGCAGATCTCCTGGCTCGCCATGCGCTGAGCGGTCCTCGCCGTCGTCGGGTCGAACATGGACTCTGCCGGGGACGGCCATGGCGCCTCGTGCTCTTGTTCCCGTGGCACCTGATATGGTGTCTGAGCGCGGGGGGGCGGAGGCGCTCGCGCTTCCTCCCTAGCGTGACCAGACTGTCCTGATACTGACGAAGATGCGGGCGGCTTAGTAGGAGAGGTCGAACGAGGCGACTGTCCTGACGGAACGGAGGGCCGAGCCGAGGCGAGGAAAGCGTCCACATCCTTGTCGCCGCTTGAGGGCTGAGAGGCGGACGTGAAGGGCCACATCGCTGTCCACGAATGACCCACAGCGCGGCGTCTGTTGCTCGATAGATCTACCTTTGAGGGGCTCGTTCGGACGTGCGACGAGCTCGGCCACGTTCGTCGTTCGCTCTTGCACTCCGACCTCGGTCGACGGTGATGATCGCAGACGCGCGCACGGGCCACAACCGGCTAACCGACCGCAGCGCCTCCCTCCTTGTTGTGCCCAGGCGGCTATCTGGAAGGAAACGGAGTGGCATCGCACCTCGACCGTGTTGGCGTCGTGCGAATGAATGCTACCGAGGCCGACCATGTCGCCAAGGTCTGCCTGGACCTGTATGCCTCTCTCCCGCCCAAGGGAGGCAAACCAGGGAGGAGAGCGAACGGGCGGTGAGCAAACGGGGCGGACTGCTCGACGCGGCTCTTGGCCTCTTTGCTTCTTCTCGAGCCCGGCCTCCCCGGCCAGGCAGTGTTTGACTTATGAACGGCCTTTCTTTCGACCTTTCTCGCCGAAAACAGGCACGAGTGGACCGTCCTATCCGGGATCGTCCTACGCGTCGCCTCCCATTCTCCTGCCGGCGGCGACGCGGGCGCTCCGCCGATTTTCCATCCCATCAGCCTAGCCACTGGGACAAAGTCCCTTCCTCACACCCTCCTCTCCCCCTTTGGCGACGGCTTGCATGACTCCCATGCCGAGGTGGTGGCCAGAAGGGGGGCGGTTCTATGGTTCATGAAGGAGATCGCTCGTGAAGTGGGTCTACAGACGCTTAACTTCGGAGAGAGCAAAAAGAAGACGGAGCGTGATTCTTCCGGATCGCCGGCCCGACCATGCGTTTTGCAAGAGGTGGCTGGATGCACGCCTAGGGAGAGGAGGTGGGCTCTCAAAGATGGAGTGAGCCTTCATTACTACGTCTCCGCTCTTCCATGTAAGCGAATCCTGCCCTTCTGCCTTCTCGAATCTACAACGCCGCTGAAACGCTCGTCTACCTTCGAAACGCAAGGCGGCGACGCCTCAACGCTCCATCTCTCCAACTTGACTTCTGTCTGTCCAGCTGAAGATCAGGGCACGAGTGCGGTTTTGAGCGTCCCTTCAGCTCCGCTTAACCCTGAAGCGAATGACGAGAAAGGGGGCGACCTTGTACGAGGTCGAGTTGGTTATGCCAACTTCGGCGCTTTGAGGACGAAGCCTGGTAAGCACGCCTGTCTCCTTCTGCTCACACGTTTATCATCATCTTTGAGTGTCTCACCGTTACCTGAATGGATTATTTGTTTGGATATTTTGCTTTTCACAGGTCGCCCAGATGCGCCGCCTACGCTGTCCTTGTCTTGCACTGACAAGCTATCCACCTATTGCGCGCACGGTCTCCAAGGGGCCCTTCTTTCTCAATTGCTTTCAGAACCACTCTACATATCTTCTTACACGTTTGGAGCATGCGAGCCAGAGAGTCCGGACATTCAAACGGTCTGCAACGGACGGCTAGGATCGGAGAGCTGGGAGAGAGAGGTGCACAAAGAGATTGAGAGAGCACTTTGGCGCCGTCTCACTTCGTCCAACGTCGGTATGTTTCTCCTTTTTCGTACCTTTGGTGGCCGATGGTCGCCTCCACGTTCACCTCACTCCTCATCGTTTCTCCGCAGACGAGAGGTTACCTCGCCCATGTCGAGTACGACGACCAGATATTTACCTCACCCGCTTGCCCTTTGTCCATTCCCGAGAGGCGTTGAGGATATCGGAGAAGCGGCGCCTGGCTGAAGCTGGCGAAGAAGAATATAAAGGCACTAATGGTTTGGACGATGCGGCTGAGCCTGTCAGCGCGGCTAGCTGTACGTTCTATTCTGGACATCCTTCGTGCGCTGGCACGAGAATGTCGACGAGGGGCTTTCATTCTGACACGCCCCCTCTCTCTTCGCTCTGTCATGTCAAACAGCGATAGCGTGGATTGACACCCTCGGTCTGGAGTCTCTCCATACCGGCATACGCCTCGGTGCCCCTATCAAGCACGCACGCCCCGAGCGACCGCGCATGCGTTCGACGAGGTCACGGGTTTGTAAGCTGGCCTTGTTCGGGGCCTGGTGCGAGCTGCGAAGTGGGCTAGGGATGGCTTTTCCGTAAGTGACCAGTCGGGTGAGGTGACCGATGCTCCAGTGAAAACATGCACCAACCTCCGTTCCTCATTATTCCGCTCGTCTCGCAGAGAGAACCTCACCTACTACGAAGCCAAACGTCTGCCAGATGCTTCATGGTACTGGGAAGCGAAGAAGGCGTTGCGCGGCGAGAACAGCACGTCTTCTCCTGCCGAGCTTCTTCTCCGTTGGACCGCGTCGAGCGGCAGTGGCCATGAAGGAGATGAGGTGGGCATGGTGTTCGGACAGACGACGAGTGCGGATGCGGATGTGACGCAGAATGGCGGGCCGGTACCCACGTACGACGACGATGCGTGCACGGCGCCGCTGGCAGGTGACGACGCCGATCGGCCCCCGTTCGCCGCTTGGGTCATCAGCGATCCGAAATGGGAGAGTTTTGACAAGAACGGAAACAGCCAAGTGTCAGTGCCAAGCGCGTTGACGGTCCCAAGATAATGTCACCGACGCCGAACGAGCAAGAGTGCGGTCCGTCTGACGTAAGTCATATAGTTTATTGGAATCGACGTCTCAGAGCGCGTCCAGCCCAGCGCGGTGGGCAGACGAGTCAACTGTAGTACATGCGGTACTGGGACATCCGCGAGCGCTTCATTGTCAGCATACAATAACGTTATGAGTTCGTAATGGCATATTCTATTCAGTCCTGCTCCTCGATCAGGACACAAATATGCTGACACCGGCGAGTCCACGCAGACAAGATGCAGACAAGACGCAGAAAGGAGCGGGAGCGCTGGTAACTACTCGTCGTCGGCGTGGTTCTATGCTGTGAGAGAAAATTGGAACGTTATCAAAGGGACGACTCCCAGTCGTCCGGGATGTCCTCCTCCCGCTGCTCCGATCTCGGAGGGCCTACTGCCGGCGAGGCCAACCCCGATCGAACGGCCGGGGCAATCACCGACGTCTGGGTGGATGATCCGGCGGGCGACATGGCCACAGAGCCGGGCGTCAAAACAGATGCGTTCACCTTGGGTCCGAACGGCGCGCGTCGAGGGCCTGACGCCCAGGCGTTCGAGGCGGACGCATCGGCCCTCGGTACTCCGCCGACGCCACCGGCCACGACGGCGCTCCAGCCAGTCTTTGGCGGAGCTGCAGCAGCAGAGGCAGATGATGCTGACCCTGCTCCGCCGGAGGGAGGTGCCGGCTGGTCCTCCCTCTTCTGAACGTGACCATCCGGGTCTACTCCGACGAGGACGACGGCAGTGGCGAAACCGTCACGAGCGGCAAGGGACCGCAAGTCGGTGCGGATGGGCTGGAGTCGCATGGCGGCCTCGACGGAGGTGGCGAAGACGGGCGTGAGGACCACGTCCTCATCGCCCACCCATTTGAGATGGAAGTCGGAGACGCCACGGAGGCAAGGGGAGATGAGAGAGCGGAGAGAGGTGGCGTCGTGGCCGAAGACTCCTTCGAGGAGGATGGCACTATCAAAGACAGGGACGTTGGGTCAGCATGTTGTCGTTCGGCGCAGATGGGAAAGAATGGAGATCAACTCACTTGAAAGAGATTCTATTGGCCGTATGTTGGGGTCTCTTCATCTGCTCCAGCGCCGTCTGTCTCGCCCTTGGCGGCCTTTGTACGGAAGCCTTCCACGCCTCACTGATGAGTGGAGAAGGGACACGACTGTCGATCTGCTTGCGCACGATGACGCTCCGCCGCGGCTCTTGGTCGACGCTCTCGCTGTTGAGCCGATACTTCTCGGCGAGGTCGTGGGTAAACTTGCGATGAGTTGCGGAAGCGGATGGGAAATAGTGGCCTTGACGGGACGAAGCCATAAATCTGGCAGGGTAGAAATAATTGAACGACGGTTCAGTCACGAACTGTTGAAAAAGACGAAGCGCCAGAGAGGGGAACGCGACCGCTCACTCGTTCAAAGCCTTCTCGACACCGTCGGCGAACGTCTTGTTCGCCGCATAGAAACTGCGTAACTCCGGTTCGTACTCGACCTTCTCCCTCTCCCTCGCCCTTTCCTCAGGGTTGGAGATGCCTAGCGCGTCGGCGAGCCGGGCGTTGCGTTGAGCAACGAGGCACGCGTCGTTGCATTTCAATTGACGGTTTTCGCGCTTCGCCGCGCTCGGGCTGGAGACGCACGCCGAGCAACGAGCACTCTGGTTGAGCTTGCCGCAAGAACAGGTGAGAGTGATGATGGCAGAGCACGGCTGCGTCTCTGGACACGCGGTGGGGGCGTGACATCGCCGATCGCACGGATGCTGACTATAGGGAATGACGATCAAGGTCAGAAAAGTTATGACCGAGCCCGCCTGGATGAGCACCTATCCACTCACCATATCCTCTTCGCCTTGCCACAGATCTGATCGCAAGGCCCACACTGGCCTTCAGGATGGCAAGGAGCCGTGCAACGGTGATACCCGCAATTGAGCAGACGACCGCAGGGCGTGCCGCAGGACACCTTGGTCTGGGAGCACCGCACGTTTTTCACGACGTTCTTGCCGCAAGCGCATGGCTGCGAGAAAAGGATGACGACGGAAAGGAGTGAGCGGGGAAATTAAGAAGAACGCCAAAGGCCAGAAAAGAAGGCGAACCAACTGAAGAAGACGTGTACGCACCTTCTCGGTGAGGAAAACGCAAGGCGGACACGGTCCCTCCTGGTGGCAAGTATGCGGCTGCCTCGGATGGCCGCACGGCGGAGGGTCTCTGTCGCAGGGGAAATTGCACTGTACCTTAGTGCCGCAAGGAACCGGCGGCTCCAGCACCGTCCTCTGGCAATGGCAGCTTATCTCCTCGAAAGTGGCCTGCAAGCACGGGGGGCAAGCACCGCGATGACACGGGAGGGGGCAGACGTGCAAAGCGCAGGAGAGGAGCTTGTTGCACACCAACTTGCATGCGTGCCACCCAGCCGGGTCGTCCTCATCCGCCTCGTCGAGGCCGATGCGACGGCGAGACTTCTTGGCAGCTTGGAAGGCTAGAGGACAGCATTGAGTCGCACATTGATGGCGGCCACAGGACCGCAGAGCCTTACAAACGCTCGTGCACAACACTTCCTGCCGGCCTTCCTCTTCTTCCCGCTGCCGCTCCGCACAGGTCGCTGTGACCTTTGTGTTGCCGCACCGACAGGGAGTCGACACCGGTTCGGCACACGGAGGGCAGGAGCCGGTGTGGCAAGGAAGCGTACAACGATGATCGCAGCCTGGCAGCTTGGCGTTGCAAGTGGCGCCACAGGTGGGAATCGGATCGGAGCACGAAGTACGGTCGGCAAGCCGGGATATGGGCGTCTTGCCGCACGGGCAAGTGGTGACTTTGGAGGGGGAGGTGGGACACACGGCCGCCGAGGGTGTCTGAGGGTGACAGGACTTGAGACACGAGTGCACACCACAATCGAAAGGTCTAAAGGGGAAGTTGGATGGCGGGACGAGGTCAGCAGGAGAAAGATAATGATCACGAGTCTATTCCCGCTCACCTCTGACACACAGAGCCGCAATCAAACCATCCTTTCCACTTTTGACCGTCTTTCTCGCTCTCCTTACTGTCGCCGCTACCGCACACCATCTCCTTCTGTTCCCGGCTACAATAACACCTGCTTGTCCTGAGCTCGGAGCACGGATGGCAAGGGCCGGGGTGGCAGTTTCGATGACACACGTGCATGCCGCAGTTGAGAAGACGACCGCAAGGTTTGCCACACGAGACGCCTTGTTCCTTGGAGGACAACGGCGCGTCGTCCTCCGACGAGCCGGGTTGAGAGGTGGAAGCGGCATCCGTGAGCTGACTACACCTCACCATCTGTTTCTCACCACCGCACCAACACGTCTTCTCCACGACGACGGGGCACGGAGGACAGGGTCCCGGGTGACACATCTCCGAGCAGCCATGAGGACAGCCGAGCGGACGCTTTCGGCTGCAAGGCTTTCCGCATGAATGGGGTGTGGCGTTGGATAATTTGTAAGGGCGAGGGTCGGAGAAACGAGCACAAAAGCACCGATAAGCGCGGGGAATGGACTGCCGTGAAAGTTGGCAGCCAGGACATCTGCAACCGACAAAGAAGGACGATGGGGCGATGAGCAGTTTTGTGTCTGGAAATCTCGACGTGCACACACACAGTCGACGCCAACTCACCTCCAATTGCCTTTTCTCCTCTTGAGCGCCTCATCTTCTTGGCGGCTGTTCGCCTCCTCGACCATCTTGACACTCTTCTCTGCCCACTTCTCCACGCACTTGAGGTGAAGCACGGTCCAGCAAGAGTCGGCGCAATGCCACGTCTTATCCTTGTGCTCGATGGTGCCGAAGCAGATGAGACAGTCGTACGCGCCGGAGGCGAGTTCTGCCGTGAGGCGGGTGCGCAGGTCAGCGTGCTCGAGAAGGGTGGTGTGGTCTTGGACGATGGAGCTTATCGCTGATCGCGAAGTTGAAGCGGGCTTGGACGAGACGGTAGGCTGGCCCGCTGAGTCGTCGGCGGTGAGCTGGGAGCCGAATTGACGCCGGCGGCGACTCTGACCATTCATGCTGACCGACGGGGGCGTATCGACATCCGAGGCGGTGTTGGAGCCCAACGCACCGCCGTGGCGACCACCGCGGCCGCCATCGCGACGTGCGCCTCCACGACGGCCGCCTCGATTGGCATGGCCACGACGCGGATGAGGGTCGTCAGCGGACACGGCGGTCGGCTGATCTTTGACGGTTCTTCCCGAACCGTCGCCGCCAACTCCACCCCTGCGTATGTGGCGAGGAACGAAAGGCGCCCTGGAAGCGTCAAGGTTGCTGGACGAAGGCGGCTCGCCACCGGCACTCCGGGTGGCGACGTCCCTTGTGCCATCATTTACGGCAGTGGGTGCATGTCTGCCTCTGTCGCGGTTGCGGTTGCGATGACGAGGACCTCGAGAGGCGGAGGGATTATCGGAATGAAGAGAGGGTGGACGATCGGGGGGTATTGGATCGAGTTGGGCGGTGGACATGTACCGCGGCTGTGAGCGATGGGTCTGTTGCTGAAGGGCGAGAAGGGAGGGGTTGAGAGGGTGGGGAGAGAAGGCGGGGAGGGGGGTGTTGTCCTCCGAGGGGAGGTGCTCCAGATAAATATGAATGAGAGAAGAGACGAGAGAAGAAGGAGAAGACAAGGCAATAAAAAGACAATGCAAGTGGTGGTGGAAGAAGATGGTCGTCGACTCGACCGACACGACCGACTCGACCGACATGTTGAGATCGGCTGCCGGGTCGGAGACCTGCTGCGGCAGCTGCGGCAGCTATCTGTCCGTCCAGAGCGACCAGACCCGAGGCATAAAGAACGGCGGAAAATCGTCATCTCGCTCGCGGGAAACTCGGCGCGTGCTCTAACAAGAAAACAAGGTCATACGAGCTCTGCGAAGGGGGAAAAAAAGTAAAAGGTTATGTCATCCATTCCGCATGACTCATGCGAATGAAGAAAACACGCCGACGCCGGCGCCGACAAAACGACGCCAGCAGGGTTCGAACCTGCGCGTGCGAAGCACAGTGGATAGTGATTCGGGCCTGACAGATGCCGACCCAAAATTCAAATCCACCCCCTTGGACCACTCGGGCATAGCGCCGTGTGCGGTAAAGCAACTCCATAGTCCACTTCTAGTCTAACCCTCGCTATCCACCACTTCGTCCGCCACCGTCTTCCAACGGCCAACCCGAGGCCCTGCCACCGCCACCGTTTTCACTTCCTTCTCACCCGCCTCGCCTCTTCCTCCCTTCCACACCTAACTAGATTCATAGACCGGCCTCCTTCTCTCGGAAACAAGGCCACCCCTCACTCTCGTCCGCAACCACAACCCGCTCCTCTTTCTCCGTACCAACGCAGACGCAGACGCGGTGCGGAAGCGCGCGAGCGAGAGATGAACGGCGGCGGCTCACCTAGAAGATACCCTATCTTCCGCTCGCACAGCTCCGGTCGCCGGCGGTCCTCTGCACTCGGCGGGCTCGTGTTCAGTCCTGCAGCGGGCGGGGGTCGCAAGGGAGGTGTGGGAGATGTCGACGGGGACGACGACGGGCCGTCGTTGCCGTACGCCCGCCCTGGAGTCGGGGGAGGAGTGCCTGGGAGGAGCAAGGGCCTGGAGGGAGAGGATGGGGAGGAGGAGGTAGTAGTCGTGCGCAAGGAGGAGCCGGGGCAGGGGCAGGCACCATGGCAAGCGGGCGGGAAAGCGGGAGTGAGCGAGGAGAAGAGGAGGCAAGTGAGCCTCGCTATCGGGCAGACGGTGCTCGCTGACTGGGTGCTCATTCTCGGCCTCATCTTCGGAGGATGCTGTAGGTGAGCGAGTTGGATGTACCTTCTCTCCGGCTGCAAGCGGGAAAAAAGGAGAGTGCCGACAAGCACGTCTTTTCTTCCTCTCTCTCTCCTGTCAGCAACGCCTGGACGTTGGAAGTCGCCACGACGGCGAACCCTCAGTCAGGGACGCTGATCACATTTGCCCAGTTTGTCGCCGTTGCCCTCGTCGGTCTTCCACAACATCTCACCTTCGGCGAGCCCTCCACTTCCTCCTCGTCTCACGATGCTGTCGTCGCCAACCTCGAGCCGCCACAGAAGAAGCCCTTCAAACCCATTCGCTGGCTGCCTCGCTTCAAGCCGCTCTCCATTCCCCTTTCCCGCTGGGCCATCCAGGTGGTGCTCTTCTACGCTACTTCGCAGCTCAACAACGCCGCATTCGCGTACGATATACCAATGCCAGTACACATCATTTTCAGGAGCGGCGGCATGTGCGTCAATATGCTCATGGGTTGGCTTCTCCGAGGAAAGAGGTGAGACTCAAGCCGGTTCGTCTGACTGGCACGTATCCAAGGTGCAAGCGCATCCAAATGATCCCTCACCCGTCTCCCACCCCCTCTGACCAGGTACTCGCTCAAACAGGTCCTTTCTGTCCTGGTCGTCACTGTTGGCGTGATCATCGCCACCCTTTCCGCCTCTTCCCCTTCTCACCGCTCCTCCTCCTCCTCCTCCTCCTCCTCCACCCACTTTGGCGGTCCCTCGGCGTCGAGCTACGCCTTCGGCGTGCTCCTTCTTTCTGTCGCCCTCGTCCTCTCGGCCGCCATGGGTCTCTGGCAGGAGATTACGTACGAGAAGTACGGTTGGGGACACTGGCGCGAGGGCATGTTTTACAGCCACTTTCTCAGCTTGCCCATCTTCCTTCTCCAGCTCGCCGATCTGCGCGCTCAGATCGCCACAGCCAACGCAAGTCCGCCGACGTACTGGGCCGTCGTACCCCCCTCCTTGGCCCGCCTCTGGCACGGGCTGTTTTCAGCCCCGGTCCCACGGAGATACGGCAAGGGCCATTCCTTGCTTTCCCAACCATTGTCTTCCTCCGCCTCCTCCCCAACGGTCACCCCTCCCGGCGCTTTAGTAGTGCCTTCCTTCTACGTCCCCCTCCTGCTCAACGTCCTTACCCAACTCCTCTGCATCTCCGGCGTGAACAGACTCACCTCTCGCGTCTCTAGTCTCACCGTCACCCTCGTCCTGGTCGTTCGCAAGGCCGTGAGCCTCGTCATCTCTGTCCTCTTCGTCGGCGCCGTTGGCGGGCGAGGCGGTCGAGGCGGCTGGGCGATGGCGTTGGGCGCCTTGATGGTCGGCGCGGGCACGATGGGCTATTCTACTGCGAGCAGCAAGAAGAGCAAGGACAAGGATCGGAAGCGTGACAAGGACGACAGGGGGAGCAAGGTATGACTTGCCGCTCGCGCGCCGCGCCGTGGCAGCCTTGAGCGGCGAGCTATTCATTTTTTCTTCATAGAATCGCACGTTCGCCCGGGCTAGAATAAATGGATGCAAGGACGGAAGAACGATACGGCGATGGCGACGACGATCTGACCTCCTTTGAGAACGTGAGAAACTTCGTATGCACGCAGTCTCCTTGCCATCGTCTAAATGTATCGTACGGACATTGAATGCGCACTCGGATTCCGTTACGAATGTGGTGCGGAAGCCGCGCTTCTTTGGGCCTTGCGTGGTCTTCATGTGTCACGTGATCAGCCCGATAGCTTCCAGCGCACGCCCCACACCGCCCGGTCTTAGTAGCCCTGCACGGAGGATCCGGTCCGGATCTTCCTTCTCCTCCTCCCAACACGTCTTGCCCAACTGTGTGTGCGTGAGAGTGAGAGACAGTGCAACTCCTCTCCTCCGCACGACATGGGCGTCTTTCTTCTCTCCGTACTGGTTGCGGCACCCTTCGGCTTGATCTTCTTCGCGGTGAGTGCCGATGCCGAGCGAAAGGGCTGCAAACTAGGGCGGCCAGGCCTACCTTCTCTCGTCGCTCACAGAAACTTCCTCCTTTCGTCGTATGACGACGTATGGGTTCTCTTCTGTCAGGCATACATCCTCTTGGTCCTCCTCTCCCCCGTCCCTCGACCGCGCCTTCCCTCAGAATGCTGTTATCTCTCGGCCGCCCACCCGACGGATCTTCAGCTGCTACCCTCGGTGCACGACCCGGCCTCCGTCGACCTCACTCTTGTTGTGCCCGCTTATAATGAGCGTGAGCGACTGCCCATTATGCTCGACGAAGCGATCACCTTTCTCGAAGCGTGGAAACGGGGTGATCTGCCCGCCGAAGCAATCAGCGCGTCCAAGGCGGCCGAGCGCGAGAAGGAGACTCTGCCAGGGTCGTCCTCCGGTGAAGCCAACGGCGCTGCTTTCGGAAGGGCCGATGAGAAGCCGAAATCCGCGAAGCGTTTGAAAACCTACGAGGTGCTCGTGGTTGATGACGGGAGCAAGGACGGTACGGCGGAGGTCGCCCTCGACTTTGCGAAGGACAAGGGCAAGCAAGTAGACATTCGGGTGGTGAGGCTCGAGAAGAATAGAGGGAAGGGTGGGGCTGTGAAGCATGTGGGTGTCACAGTCGGGGACGACATCGTATTGCGTGCGAGACTCGTCGTCGCATTGTCCGCCGTCTCGTCTCGTTCTTCCGCTCCTTTGTTAGCGTAGGTCATATGACCGGACCAGCTCACACGGCTTCCATCGCATCCTCTTAAATTCGATTCGCAGGGCGTACAGCTCTCCCGCGGAGCACGAATCCTGTTCGCTGACGCCGACGGTGCAACGCGCTTCTCCGACCTGTATGCTCTCGATGCGGAGATGGACCGTATAGAGACCCCCACCGGTCACGGCGTCGTCGTCGGCTCGCGAGCGCATCTCGTCGGAAGCGAGGCCGTGGTCAAGGTAGGCGATCTTGAGAGGGGAAGGCTTTCGAAAAGAGTAGATGAAGACCTGCCATGCTTATGACTACCTCCGCAACCATCTCGTCTGCTCTCTTTGCCCGTTTCACGACAGCGCTCCTTCCTTCGTAACTTCCTTATGCGCTCTTTCCACCTCTTTCTCTCCCTCCTTCTCCGTCCTCCCCGCATCCCTTTCCTCACCTCCTCCTCGCGTCTATCCACCTCGCATCCCCGATCTCGCCAACCGTTGATCCGAGACACACAATGCGGCTTCAAGCTCTTCTCTCGCCGCACGGCCGCTCTCATCTTCCCGCTCGCCCACATCGACCGGTGGATCTTTGACGTCGAGCTCCTCCTCCTCGCCGAGATGGCCAGTGATGCCACCCTAAAACAGCAGCAGGTACTCGGTAATGACTTGGGCTCCTCTCCTTCCTCCCCATCTGGCGATCGCGCTGATGGGCAGAAGTGCAAGAAGGAGGGAGGAGAAGGCAATGCCGACCCTCTGCTTTCCCTCCCCGTTCCCATCTCCGAGCTCGCCGTCCACTGGACAGAAGTGGGCGGAAGCAAGATCCACCTCCTAAAGGACAGCGTAGGGATGGCGCTTGACCTGCTCGTCATCCGCGGAAACTATGGCTTTGGGAGGTGGAAGAAGCCCGGCGCCGTCGAGGTGGAGCCGAGGTGAGAGATGCTGAAGCGTCGTGGACTGGCCAGGGAATTGATCCTGAGGAGTCGGGACTGGCCGGGACTGGAGGAAACAGAGGTGGAGGACATCTTTACACATATATTTTTCTCCTCTACCGCGGACGGCATGGACACTTTTCTTTCTTTTTTATTGCCACCTTTGTTTATCTGTAGAGCTGTCGGTCAGACGGAAGCGAGCGGCGGGAGACGGGATGGAGGGGATTCCTTGTGAGGCGGTCTCGATCAAACTCGATCAGCAAAACGGGCCTGATCCTGAAAAAATGGATGCGAAGAGGTTCCTTCCGATACCAAGTAACCGACCCGCTCGAGCGTCACAAGCGATTCGAAAAGCGAAAAATCGAGACTGGTCCTTTTGCGCGTGCGATTCGACTGATTGAGATTTCTATGAGAGCACGAGAGCGTACCAGAGGCCAAGACAAGACCGTCGATGACAAAGAGCGGGAAGGGGGGTTCGGAGTGAACGAAGGGATGGAACGGAGAGAGACGAAAGAGGATCGGGGAAGGAAGGGAACGCCCGGTTCTGTTCCTTCCCCACAGTAAAGGCAGACAAACGTCTCGAAGGGACGCGTGACCTGGACGAGGCCCGGGGCCGTGGAGCCATGGGGATAAGGAGCCATGGGGATAAGAACGGGCGATTTACTCTACACTTTAGTACGACACGACCGGTTGGGAAAAGCGGACGGACGGACGGACAGACAGACGGGCGAATGGGCGAATGGGCGAGCGAAAGGAAGGAGACGACACGGCACAAGGCGAGGCGACAGAGACGCACGCGTACAGGAAGACGATGGGCGCTGGCATGGGTGGGGGAAAGCAATGCGAAGACGAGGCCGACAGGGGCAAGAAGGATGGGGGCTCAACGATGGAGGAATGGGATGGGACGGGGCGTGAGTGCGAGCACGGCGAAGGCGGGACGGAGGGAAGGAAGGAAAGAAGGGAGACGGCGCGGAGGGAGTGCGAGAGACGCACTGTGGTGGATAGAGCACACGGACTGAGGAAGAAAGAATACCGAAGAAGAGAAGGGGTACAAGCATGGACAAAACGAAGAGAAAGAAGGCAGTCCCAAGAAGGCTCGAGGTGCCAGTCAGAAAGGCAAGGGGGCCGGTTGCCACCGCTTGAGCCTGTGGACGCTGAACGAAAAGGGATGCTCGTCTGCGATGTCTAGCGTGCTCGAAAAGGACGAACGTCGCAACAAAGGATGGAGGGTCCGAGGTGATGGCGAGCGAAGAAAAGGGTGGGAATCTTGCGTGAACACGAATGGAGACGGAAGACGACGGCAAGCTGCATGCAACCCGTCGTTGATCACGCAGGCGACGGCTCGTCGCCTTTTTATCGTTGCCTGTCGAACGAAAGACTGAGGGTGGGGCGAAGACCGAAGCGACTGATGGACGAATAGACGAAGGAAGCCGGCGGGACGTGGCGTATAGGAACGTAGCATAGCGTCATGATAGTGCAGAACGAAGGTGAAGCCCGTCGTAGGCATGTTGGCAATCATAGCGAGCATAGGTGGACGGCTTTACGACACGGCCTGTGACCTTATGACTCCACTCGGTCGGACAGGTTGAGCAGGAGAGTGGCGAGGCATCGCTTGGTGATCTGTGGCGAGGGCGATCGCGGAGAAGAAAGGATGAAGGAAGGAGATGAGATGCGGAAGAAGTACAATTACATGCCATGTGACAACTCACGTGGTCGTTCTTGAGCAGGCTCGAGAAGGTCGCATCACGAAGAGGGCCAGGTAAACAGGCTCGGAGGGCCTCGCGGGCACTATAACGTCGCAAGTGAGTCGTGGCGGACGATGAAGAGAAGGGAGAAGTATTGAGCGTTGATTCGACTTGGGAATGCGTAAGAAAATGGACGATTGAAGAACGTCGCACCGCGCAGTGCAGCTCCAGCGACCTGACTTACCGCGGGTTGTCGCTGAGCCTGAGATAGCACCGCACGACATGCTTGAGCAAGCGAACAGCTTGGCTCTCAACGATCTGGTTGACCATGTTACTGAGCACGGTGCCCACTGCGTAGAACCTTTCGTACGTCTGGCAGATGTAGGCGAGGCCCATGTCGTCGAGAAGGATCTTTTGGACGATGAAGATGGCCACTGTCTTGCTCAGCTCGGAACCCGTCTCCATAATGCGCAGGCAGAGGGGAATGATTTCGGTAGAAAGCAGAAAGGTGATCACATCCGAGTTGTCATTTTGCTGGGTATGCCACCGATCGAAAAGGAGGAGGCAAAAAAGAGCGTAGAGGGGTAATCGTCAATCATTTTGGCGTGGATTCTCACCTAGGTTAAATTGAAGGGCCCCCGCCTTGAACACTGAACTCACCTTGACCAAAGCGCCAATGACGCCCAAGCTCGTCAAACGGAGGTACTCAAATGGTCTCGTTTTAGACGTGGTGTTGAGGAAAGGATAGAGGAAGAGTGGAATGTGTGCTTTGTGGCGGTAATTTTTACACCGAAAAAAGTAGGCGACGAACAAACAGATCAGACGGGTGCTACGCTGGGCAGACAAAAATTGGAGCTTCAGCGATGGCGTGCAAGCTCACCATTCAAAAAGAGCCCCCTAGTTTCGTTATGGCTCGCGACGCACTGGAGCAGCGCGAGGGCGTTGCATACGCGATTGCTGGCGTGGGCGGTGAGCGATGGTGGGGAAAGAAGCGGATAGACGGAGATGATCTCTTGGAGGAGCGAGGACATGACGCCTGCAGCAGGATCAAAGAACAGGAGGACAAGGATCAGCCTTTAGCGAGAAACTGTTTTAATCCGATAATCTACGCCTCTAGCACCTGTCAACCGAGACCGTCAACTCACCAAAGCTATGCCACAAAACGAGTGCAAGATCCTCATACTGCTCCCGCTTCTTGCTCAACTCCAAAAGCGCCGTCTCCCTCTGTTGCGCTGCCTGCTGTAATATCTGCTCCCGGCTCGCAGCTCCACCTGTGACACCGCTGTTCCCACCGGAGCCGCCTCCACCCGGACCTCCTGCTCCGGCCCCACCAGCGGCATCCCCGTTGGTCCCGCCGGAAGCGAGAGAAGGTGACGACGGGTCAGGTCTAACACAGAGTTGAGCAATGAGTTGGTAAATCTTCTCTTCCTCCGAACTCAGCGCCGTCGGCGGAGGGCCACCGGCCTGGAGCTGAGCGGCAAGGGCGGCCTGATGGTGGTGCGCGACAGCGGCAGCTTGGGCAGCTGCAGCCTGAGCCTGAGCCTGCGCCTGGGCTTGGGCGGCTTGAGCCTGGGCGTGCGCATGCGCCTGAGCTTGCGCGGGACTCAGACCTCCATGGTGGGCGGCAGCGGCGGCTGCCGCTGCTGCCGCAGCGGGAGAGAGAAAGGGAGAATGCTGGGATGCGGACGCTGGCGACGCGCCAGCGTTCTGAGGGATGAGGAGCTTGCCCATGCCGGTGCCTCCGCCCGCGCCAGCCATATAAGGTCCATCGTTGCCGTTGCCATGGTTTCCTTGACCGGTTCCACCGCCATGACCGCCTAGACCCGGCGTGCCGGCAAGGGCTCCTGGTATGCCAGGATTATTGAGCTGATGGCTCATAGAGAGCGGCAGCGGAGGGGCGGCGCCGGACGAGACGGACTGGGCACTCGGCGTACCGGAAAGGGACCAGTGGTCCGACAGTCCAGAAGACATGGTGGGAAATATAAGAAAAGGAAGAGTCGTACGCGGGAAGAGGGAATCGAGGTTGAGGTGACGGCGTAAGGATGAGGCGGGTACCGCGTACCGAGCGGGGGCTGACCGACCAAGACGCGAGCGCGGCTGATGAGCCGATATAGTTCAACGGCAGCTCTCTCGGCCCTTCGTGTGCTCGTTACCGCTGCACCCGAGGACGAGATGACAGGGCGATGGACGAGGGAGGCGTTGTTCGAGTGACCGTGCTGTTGTCGACGATGGACGCAAGATCTCGCCTGTTCCAGAAGGTAGAGGTGGGATGTCCAAGAACGTGTTTATGGGGTTGACAGAGGGGAAAGTATGAAAGAATGCAATACAAATGTGGAAAAAGGATGGGAAGGGCAGAGGAGAGGGATGGATGAGCGAGCTGTGCGGCGGTCGGCACAGGCGAATACGTGATCGTACAGGCGCGGGGATTTCATCGCCAAGCGGGAGCAACGGATACTTACCTTAAAAAAATGACCACTGCACACGATGACAAGTAGGCCTGAGAAGTGACAACCCAAAGAAGCAGGGAAGGCGGGGGGGATGTAGAAGAGAATAAAGTATGTATGGGACGAGATGCGAAGAGGTCGAGGTTGATGCGAGGCGGGCAAAATAGAGCGTTACCTTCGGTCCCCCGTCGTCCGCTGCGGCAAGGACGGGGATACGCGGCCTTGACACCCCTCTCCCCGCGGCACTACTTCAGCGCATGCGGACTTCCACCAGCTCCGAAGATTCGAACTACCTTGCCAATCCAGCACACGCATGCCGCTTGCGGAGTGGCTCTGAAGGGTCAAGAGCAGCGCTTTTACATGGATCTAAGGCAATCTGCATTGCGTCCATGTGAGACTTGCTCTGGACTGGGCTCCTAAACTCCATCCTCACCGACGGCCCTTCCGATGTGGTGGAAAGCGCGAGACAGCTGCGAGAGTCGAAACACGAAAAGACAATCATTGTCCTCAGTTTCCCTAGATGGTTTGCTAGTCTTTCTACCCGCTGGACGATAAGGACGACTCGGGCGGCCTTCGATCTCTGGCCTCTCACGACGGTGGCGGTGCAGGCCCCACGAAGCACAGCCAATGTCAACCGGCCACATCTCATTCGCGGGCTCTCGGTCACTTTTTAACCGCTTCACCCCCTACCACGAGCTCGACTGCAGGTCAAGAGACCAACAAACGCACGAGGACATACAGCGCTGACCAGTCTCCCTCCACTCGCACATGCGTCCACTCACAAGTCTAGCAGCAGGTTGGGTACATTATGTGCCCGTGTGAACCGGTTCGTTGCCGGGTCAAGGTGCAAGCGGAAGGAGACGGAAGCACCATGTCAACCACGCAGAACATAGAAAGCAGGGCGGGAGAAGTAAGGACGTGGGCGCGAGCGGGGTCATGGGGCCAGCGGGATTGGTGGCAAGACGGAGGCCGCGGTGTGGGAGGAGCGGCTACGAGTCCGGGGCCGGGCGAGCCGGAGGAGGGGCCCTGCGAGAGGCCCACGCCGGCGGCGATGAGGCCGACCTGACCGTCGTCCTGCGACGTCAGATGCGGGAAGGAGAGGCCGGGCTGGAGATGGCCGTAGGGGCCTGATGTTCCACTTCCCGCCTCCCGCGGTAGTGCAATATTCCACTTCTCGCCTCCCGCGGTGCACGCTGGCGTCGATGACGAGCCGACCAAGGCGTGCACGTTCCGGCCGGTGCTGGTGGGCGTGACGAGGACGATGCCAGAGCCAACGCTGCTCGCGGGCGGAGAGGGCGTGTCCAGCTGCGCCGAGGATGCGGCCCGAGCGGCTGAGGAGAACTTAACGGCGGTAAGAGCGCGCAAGTGCCAGCGAGGCTTCCTCGTCGGTACTGACGCTGGCCCCATTATCCGCATCCTTTCTAATTCACCCACACGCTAGGTGCAAGACGAGCTGGACCGTGAATCGCAAGCCCGAGAGCTCCTTGCGAAAGCGGAGCAGGCCATGCAGGTTTACATGATGGAGATGCGCAACGCGGAGAGAGAGAACCTGCGAAACCGTCTTCGGACTCGGCGTTTGCGCGGACGTGATGGAGCAGAATGCTTTGGCCGGTGAGTTGAATAAATCCAGACACGCGAGTATTTGTGGTCCCGCAGCTGATGGCTCTCGCATGCTATTGCATAGAGGCCAAACGTCACGCCGCTACTTTCGAGCTTTTTATCTCTCAGGCCCGTAACATTCAGCCACTAGTGCTGAGCATTCCCAAATTACAGGTGGCTGAAGGGTGAGCGAAGGGGATTCCGTTGCCATTTCTCTGTGTCTTTTCGGTACGCGTCCGTCTCGACGCTCACCTTGGCTGCTCTCCTCCAGCAATTTCATGGACGACGAGTTTTCCGACAGCATGTGGACCGACATGGCTATTTATCGTGAGCCAGGCTTAAGCTGCCGCGCTTTGACTCTCGGTTGTGGCGGTCGTTTGCATCATCCACTTCGCCGTTCCTCATGTCCGCTGCCAAGGAAGAATGGCACGGAAAGTTATTGGCAGAGGACAAGCCCTGGAACCGAGTGCGGGATTGGCAGCGAGGACACTCGTCACATCAAATGGCAGGGTCAACGTGCGAAGCTATGCTGATCTTTCATCTCTATGCGTGCTTCATCTTTCTTTTGATATTTTCACTTCCGTCTGCTCGCACGCCATCGATACGATCACAGCTCAGGCATCACTGGAATTTCAGCAGCATACCACCTCTCTCGCAAGCTTTGCGCCACTGACAACGATGCTGCTAATGGACAAGGACATATCAAGATCGGACGACAGCTCAACGTCGCTGTAGTCGAGGCAAGGGACTTCTGTGTGCTTTGTTGTTTCTCACCCCATCGGTTGCGCTTTGATGCCTTAGTGCAGCCGCCTATTTCCTATTCCTCGGCCTTAACAGAAACCTGGTGCCGGCCGGCCGGCCGGCACCAAACATGGTGCCGCCTGCAATACTGCCACTGGAGCTTTTGGTCGACCTGCCACTGCGGCCTTTGGCAACTCCATGCGAAAAAAATCCTTGACTTCGGCGTCCGAGGTCTCGCGATGGGTATATAAGGGCCTCGCCTGCCGCCCACACCCTTCCTCTGAACTCCCAACCCCATTCTCGCACACTCCTCTTCATCGCCTTCTACCACCCTTATTCGCGCAGGACGCATTTGGTCCCCCTTTCGACTTTGTCACATTCCTTCCTTCCTCGTGCCGGTCACGTTTTTTATTCATTTTTGCCTTCTTTTTAAAGCACCCACCCTCGTTGCTCGATCTCGAACATGCAGCTCTCCAAGACGCTCATCCTCGCGATTTTCGTCGCCGGCAGCGCTTCCGCTTTGCCAGTGGGAACCTGGCCTCTCGCTCGCGACTTGTCGGCGCCTGACGCCGCTCTCTACGAAAGAGCTCTCTTGGACGTGCGCGGCAATCGTGTGAGTAATCGGTTTCTTGCCCGCCCTTTTACAGGAAAAAGTAGAGTCCCTCATTCTGTACGACGTTCTACGTCTCGCTAGATGTCTAATGTAGAGCCGCGGCCGCCCTCGCCGCGGCCGCCGCCGCCGCCGCCGCCGCCCTCGCCGGTCTACTATGGCCAAAGTTATCTCTCGCCCGATGGCCGGCGGGTATATGGTCTGCCGTACCAAGGCGGCGGCAGCGACCCCGCAGCGAAGAATGCTCCCGACGGGCGAGCTGGCAAAGACAACAGCATCCAGTTCCCTTCTTACAAAGCATGGTGAAGCGCATGCCGACCCCGTCGAGGAAGAAGGACGTGTTCATCCCTCTTTCCCCTCGATGGCTGTGAGCCCTTTGAACTCAAGGCGTCATGTACGGTATCTCGCCCGGCTGGCCCTCTCGTATTCGTTCATTGTCTTACGAACGCTGTTGTGTCGTGATGCCCGCGGTCGAGGTGATCGAGCGCGCGAGAGCTTTCGGCTATAAACATGACTACACGACTGAGGGCCGTACAGGGATAGGGTTCCCTCAGTGAGTCTCGTTTACTCCTTATTGATGCTTGACCCTTTGCCCAGGACAACCGCACACCGAATGGCCCTCTGACATCGACCGATACCAACGTACTATCGGCTCCAGTCTTGAAAACAATTGGGCACCCTCGACACCACATCAACGTGGTCGATACCGACAGCGTCTTTTCAAGATGCCAACACCTAGAACAGCCCTGCGAATGGGTGGGCGTCCTCGCGCGTTGATCGTCATGGCTCGAACAAGCGGTCATTCGCAACACCGCCACATTGGGCCACCACCACCAAGTGATACGACCGGCGTACGCGTACATGCAAATCCTCCCTCGTCCCTCAAACTGTGCGGGCTCGATTGTACAGCTTACAATGGGGTATATATTAAAGGAAAGAACACCGAGAAATCAATAAAAGCAAGCCGAGTCTGGACAGCCGTGTCTGAGAGAGAATCTTTGCGAGGCAGAGCTAGCGAGAGACGCTGTCGTCATATGGCGGAGGGGCGTCCCTCTCCGCCGGCCTTGTCGACCTGACCATACGCGCCGCGTGCGGACGGAGGCTCTGGTCGTTAACATGGCTTGTCCTCCTGGAATGGCCCAGTGCCTCTGTCCTAGCACCTATTCGCCTGTGAGAGGTTTGGAGTCAAAGACGCCGGTACCAGTGTTCGTCGCAGAACCAAAGCCGGACTGGGTGCCTTGCGCTGCGTTAAAGATGAGAGTGAGATGACGGTGTAAGTGATAGAAATGAAGAGGATACCATCGTCGGGGAAGACGATCACAGACAGGAAAGGGCGTGCGACGCCACGTGATCGGATATATACGGCAACCTACACAACGAACGACGACTATTTGCCCTTCTGCAGACGGCCTATGTTCGCCTTCTCAGCCCGTTCGCAGATTGGGCTCCTACATCGACGCTCGATTATGGCCTCTATCCCTACCAAACGACCTGCGTCTTCCTCTCCTCCGCCCTCTTCTCTGCCCTCGAGCCGACACATGCTCAACCACCTGCCTGACACGTCTAATTTAGGTGATCCCCCACTGTCCGACATCGATGAACCGTCGGGACAGCATCCGCCGACGGGGATGCTCGCTTTCGAGAGGAGGCCGGTAGAATACTGGAGAGCGAGGACGCCGGCACAGTTCCAGATGCCGAAAAGGGTTACGACAGTGCGTGCGCGTGTGATTCCTTGTCCGCGTGCTCTGCACCTTCGCTACGACGTGCTCACCGCACGCCTTCGTCTTACCTTGGTTTCCATCGACTTCTCGTTTTCATTCCCTATCACTCCTCTTTCCTTGGTTCTGCGGCCTTAACCCGAAGTTCTCGTTTGACGAGGAGAGGAGACTCCGATTCGATGACTCGTCCTTGCGCTTCTACCGGCCCCCACCCCGGGGCGCGGATCTCAACTACGGGTATGAGCGCTGGAAGAGGACAGACGACGGAGTGGTGTGTTCTCGTGCCATATCTGCCCTCCGGCCAACGTTTTACAGCAGTTCACCAGCCTACAGCAGCACGAGCTGAAGGCATGCCCACCCTGCACGGCTTTGGTTAGCTAACTCGGTTCGTTGATGATGTTTGGCCCCTTCGCAGAATGAACACATCGACGCTCTCGTCTACGCTTTGATGCACAAGGGCAAGGGGAATCCGCCGGACGCGGACCCTGATGCGGAAAGGCGTATGGCGAAGGTGATCACCTGGCGGGGTGAGTTAGCGACGAACGCGAAAAGGAGCATGCAGACTGAGTAAGGTTATGAGTTACAATGGTTTGCTCATGGCCGGTGAACTAAACTTTTCTTCGGTAGGGAACATAACCAAGATTCTGACGATGTTGCACGAGGACCAGTACGGGTTCGAGCTGAATGGGATGATGTAAGTGATCTCCTTATCCGTCTGGCTTGCGCGCTGGTGTTCACGCAGCCAGTCCTCTCCTGCATTGTCTCTTCCTGCGCAATTCTCGTTTCCTTCTCAAGGCTTCAAGACACGCTCTATCTAGAAGAGCACCTATCGCCTAAAGCGCGTATGGAGAAATCACAATTTAGGAACGAACGGGACAGGCGATACCTTTATCATGGCTACAGCCTGGAATCATATTGCGCGGGGGAAAAAGAGTGGTTAGGACAGCCAGGCGAACGTATTGGTTGGTGCGGCGATGTGAACGAAAATGTGCAGTGGTGCGACATCGTGAGGACGAATCTCGGCGGGACGAGGATGGTGAGTCTTGTAAAACCGGGTTGCGACGAGTCAAAGGACGGTTCTTCCTGACATTTGACTCTGCGGACATCTCTTCTGCTCTATTTTGGTCGTCCTCATCCACGGGACTCTGAAAGATCATAGGCGGTGAAGTCGATTGCGTGCGTCGCTCCCCATCAGACCACTCCTCCGACCAGCCCTCCGCCTCGGCACAAGACCGACCGCGCTACGAACGCGTGGAGCTCAAGGCGACCATGAGGATGCGCTACGGAAGCCGGATGCAGGCGCTGGACGAAGAGCGCTTCGTGAAGAAGCTGTTCAAATATTACGCTCAGAGCTTTCTGTTGGGCGTTCCAGTCAGTCACGCTCTTCCCGCTCTTCCTTGCTTTTTCCCTTCGCCAGCAACGCACTATCTTTTTGTGCCATATTTGAACATAGCTAAAGCCTTCTATATTTGATGCGATCCGACTGACCCGTGCCTACATATTTCTCCATGCCCTTCGATCCGACTGCGATCTGTCGAGCAGACGATAGTAGTGGGCTTCCGAACCCCTGACGGAAGACTGCAAGGTCTTCAAGAGTTCCGTACCCTCGAGCTGCCCCGCCTCGTTCGCGGCAAGGTGAGGTTTCTTCCTGCTATCCTCGCAGACTGGAGCGCTGCCTGCGCCTTTACGCACGATCGATCAATCCACCTCTCTGACCGTCCGTGCTTGATACGCATGCGCTTGACATCCATCGACACCACACTCGGACCTACGACCGCACCGGCAGCCGCACGCCTGGAACCCGGTAGCCGCGCTGAACTGTGCCTCCGAAGCGCTACGCTTCCTCCGCTGGGCGTGCTCGAGCAGCGGGAGGAACGCGGCAGAGGACGGCTCTCGTTCGTCTCTACCTCATCACGAGCAGGAACGAGCTCGGGAGTCTGAGCCCGACCGGTCACCCGAAGTGCAACCACGCTTATGGCCGCCCGTTTACCGCATCACCTTCGCCTCCCCCTTCAACTCGCTCACCGTCCGACGCCTCTCGGAAGAAGAAGTGGAGCGAGAGGTGAGCGGGCCGGAGGCGCAGGGCGTGCCGAGGGAGCGGTGTGTGGACAGGGTGGGCTTCCTTCCTAAGGATTACGTGGAATGGGTCGAGGAGAGGGAGAGGGAGGGGCAGAGGAGGGAGGGGCAGAGGGAGGTGGAGAGGGAGGGAGAGAGAGGTGGAGAGGGAGAGGGAGAGGGAGAGGGAGGAGCAGAGGGAGGGAGGAGCCGAGACTGGCGCTTGAAGGAGGAGGTAGGCGGACAGGGCAGCTGAATGGGAGGGTTTAGGTTCCAGTGGGCGGCCGGCGCCGGAAGAGAGCAGGAAGAGGAAAAGGGACGAACGGTTTTTCCTGTCCGTCATGCGCTCGCGCAGTCTTGGTGACCAGAACTCGGGATAAGGTGACGGATTTAAGTGTGGAGCGCAAGGCCATTCGGTTCCGAAGTTTCGTTCCATTTACGTACGTACGCGTCAGGGTCGTCTAAGTGAAGAAAGGACAAGGCATATCGACCGAGGTGATCTGACAATCTCATGACAAGACGCTTATCCAAGAGGAAGCGTCGATGGAGGGGGTCAAGGAGAGAGGCGACGGACGGTAGTAGGGGTTCCGGGAAGCCAAAAGGGGGGGGGGGGGGCGGGTTGTGCGCCATGCGAAGATGAACGGATTTAGGTATGGAGAATTAATAGGGGAAGAGGGAAGGCGGGGATGGGAGGGGATGGGAGGCTTGGAGGACGACGACGAGGGAGGAAGCGAGTGTTCGTGCATAGGGGGGGCAACGCACGATGGTTCGAAAGAAAGAGAGAAAGGCGGAGAAATCCGATCCGAAGCCCATCCAACTTCGAGCCGTCCCCATCAAATCAAGCCTTTTCATTTCAAGCCTTCTCGGCCACGACGACGTGTCCGGTTCCGTTGGCGGCGGTGGCCTTGTTGGCGCGCGCAATCTCCCTCTTCTCGCGCCTCAGCTGCTCGGCCTTGCGGATACCCCATCCGGACTGGAAGACGGTCTTGGTCTCCTCGAGACTCAGTCCGCTCGTGTCTGGGTAGCCGAATAGGATGCACACCCAGCCCAGGGCGCAGAGGCCGGCGTAGAAGCCGAAGGCGCCGGCGGGGGTGATGCGCTGTGAGCCGGGGAGGGTGGTGTGAAGAAAGAAAAGAAAAGAAAAGAAAAGAAAAGAGAAGAGAAGGTCAATCACGCAGGGAGGAATCGATGGGCTGGCCTCAAGAGCGACTCACGTCCATCAAGCTGAGATACGTGGCTCCGATGAGCAGGTTGGCGCCCCAGTTGCAGGCGGTCGCGGCGCTGGCGCCGAGACCGCGGACTTCCATGCCGAAAAGCTCGCCCTGTTGCCAGGGGACGTTGCCAGCTCCGGTGGCGTACTAGACGGGCGTATGAAGGGAAAGGTAGGGGAGGGGAGAAGAATGACATGACGCTCAGGACACCCGTCATGGCGCGACGTCGGAACAGAGGGCAAGGTCTAGAGGAAAACAAAAAACGCCGGAAAGGAGCTCACGCTGGCGACGTAAAAGATCATGGCGAGGATCAAGAGGCTTGACCAGACCCTGGGGTAGTTGTATGTGTCGGTGCCGCCGGAGGGCAGTCTATTGTTGGTGTGTATGGTGAGGAAGTGGAAGCAGACCTGGCGAGGCAACAAGGCAACAGAGGTAGGGCATGAGTGAAACCGTCGAAAAGGAAAAGGACGGCTAGGAGACGTAGCGAAAAAAAAAAAAAAAAAAAAAAAAAAAAAA
>JAMDHS010000135.1:0-33795 GCA_029717555.1 Peribolospora baueri
GCCGGTGCTGATGGGTGACGTTCGAAGCAACTTTGAGCTGGGACGCTGGAACGGCCGAGGCCGCCAGACTGGGAGAAGGGGCATTGGCGGAAGGCGCTTCGAGTAGGGTGCCACGTGATGGCGCGGACTCCCCCAAGACACTCAGTAGATATGCGACAGGTGTGTAGCCAAATCAGCTCTTGACGGTCCAAGAATGCCAAAGACTCAGAGGCGTTGGGGTGGGAGCAGACGCGGGTTCTGATGGAGTGGGCGGCATGGAGTGAAGGTTATGGCAAAACAGGATGAGAAAAGAGAAGGCCTGCCAGTAATGATTACGAAAAAGCAGGGAGAGGAGAAGGCTGTGGATTGGATTGGATTGGATTGAAGATGGAGGAAGAACGGGTGGGGAACGGACCCCTCTTTATAACTTTCTCCCCAGGGCTGGGCCCGGCCAAGCTCTTTCGTCCATGACGAGGACCTTGGTTGTTGATGTGAATGAAACAATGTCCGTCGCCGAATGCGAATGAGACGATGTCCCGCCTTCGGGTGAAGGTTGCAAAGACAAGACAAGGTCGCTGTACAGAAGGAGCAAAGGAAGGGACAACGAAAGGAGGAAGTGCGCGTGCGCGCAAGACGCGGTCGCTGTACCGAAGGAGCGACTGAAGGTGGTTGCTGCCCATACGGTCTAGTCATGATCGGTCGAGACGAGGGACGGAACCGGCCGTCTGGTCCTCTCGATTCGTTCGCTGAGGACAGTACATACCTGTCGTACACTGTACGGTACTCGCTCCTGTGCTTGGCGGGTCGGCCGACCTGCCTGCAGTTTGTAGTTGGGCGAGGTGGACGTCCGGAACGGGTGACCGACGTCGACGCGATAAGATCGACAGCCGCTCCCGATCAGACCGCTTCCCACCACCATTCGCTATGCCCGCTGACGACCCTACCACCGTAGTGAGGGTCACCACTACCTACCTCATCGTCCGCCATGGCGAGACAGATGAGAACGTTCAGCGTGAGTCGTCCGCGTGAGCTTGAGACGTTCATATGATATGGCAGAGGGGAAGTGCTTCCGCTCACCTTCCACCACTCATCCTCGCCTTCCGAATATCCTTCCTCCCAAAGGCATAATACAAGGCCAACTAGACACCCAGCTCAACGACCACGGTCGTGCCCAGGCTCGAGCTGTGGGCGAGGCGCTGCGCGGCATGCCAATTGACGAGGCGTGGACGAGCGATTTGCGCAGGGCCAGAGATGTACGGTCAGGTCCTTACTCTTCCTTCTCCTTGCCTAGACGCATTTCGTTGTCCAACCCCCCTCCGTCCTTTTTAACGCGAATCTGACGGAATGATTCACTTCCTCTTCTTCCTCTCGCGCCTTCTTCGCCTGTCACCCAGACCGCAGAGGCCATTATGGCCCACCATCCAGGGGCGCATCTGCACGTTGAACCCCGGCTGCGAGAAAGGCGCATGGGTTCGTTGGAAGGCAAGACGTTCAGTCCCAGAAGGGACGATGTGAAGGGCATCGAGTCGATGAAAGAGTGAGTGAGGACAGGCGGCAATGGACAGTATAGCCGCCACGGCGACCAGGCTGACCAAGTGGATTCGCCCTTGTACGACCTCGGTTCCTCTCTTCCGCTCCGCTCGACGTCGCAAAGACTTGTCCGTCGCCTGCAAGACTTCTACGACACTGTCTCCCGCCATCACCTCTCCTCTTCCACGCCACTAAAGGATCGCACTTTCCTCTTCGTTTCCCACGGCGCTACGATCAAGACGTTTGTGCTCTTCGTGCTCGCCAACCACCCTTCCTTCACTCCCAGAGGCGGCATGAAGCTCGCCCCTGGCAGTGGGCTCGATGACGGGCGAGAGCTGGCCCTGACGAATGCGGGCATTACCGAAGTGAGAGTCGTGGAAGATGTGCCAGTCCCTTCCCGTGACGGTGACGATGCAGATGGGCCGAGGCCGAGGGGCGGAGGGACGGACGGTGGGAAGCAAGGCATCGCGCCGTCCCGGGAGCCGAAGAGCAAGGTGGTAGAAGCGACGCTCGTTCGATGGTCCGACCACCGACATACGCGGTTGGACCCTCGCAGTATTGACAACGTCGACGAGAAAGTGTCCAACTCGGCCACCATCTAAATTCACTTCACGAGGCGATGCGAGGCATACCGACTTCTGAGGCTCCGCGAACGAGAGTACCCAAATTAAGCCACTTGATCCCTTTGTGTCATCGAAGTACCCGACCTTTATTAGACAGGAAGGATTGTTCGAACGGCGGTTTGCGGCCGCTTTGAGGGGATGGATGGACGGCGTCGGACGGCCGGCCGACCGCCCGCCCTTGTATTCTTTGTAGATCTTCTGCACTCATGTTTATTACTGCCTGGCCTCGTGACCTTTCAACACCCGTTGGAACCTTGTGGCCGTCGCAGCCTTTCCCCCCCCCCCCCCCCCCCAAAAACCCCATCCCGCTTGTCCTTGGTTCACCCCATGCAGATGCGGACCATTACGTCCGGTGGGATGGCGAACGGCATGAAGTAGCCCAAGTACATGCGGTACGTGCCAGCGAACGCCCTGCGTCTACCCAGCTCCTCTGGGAGCAGCGAGCTCAGAAGCCGTGGCTGAGCAAGATGAAGTTGGCGGCGCCGAGGCAAAGGTGCCCTTGGACACAATCCAGACAGGGCGAGCGGAGGTGACCTTGGACGCGATTCAGCTCGAAGGACTGAACGACGAGGGGCGGAAGCCTGTGTGCAACACTGTAGAGCTGAGGTCCTTCAACCCTTTTCAGCTGCGTGAAAATGAAGCGGCGGGGAACGCATATCACCGGGCTCGCTGGAAACACATGCAGGCGCTGGAGTCGATCGTGATGATTCTACAACCATTATTATTAAACCATGAGAAAAAATGCCACGGACAATACCCCGGGGGCGGGGGGAGGGAGGGGTAGGCGAGGATGTGAGGAAAACAGGGGCGCAGGCAAAGTCAGTTGGTAAACCTCGAGAGAAACCAAGACGAGATGGACAAAGTGATCAAGAAAGAAAGCACGATGAATTCTACGTGTCCCTGGCGAAACGAATCGCTGGCTCTACTGTGAGATGAAAGTAGCTTCGTTGAAAAGGACGCCCTGGACGGTGAGCTTCTTGGCACCATCGGGAGTGGGCTCCGCCTCGTTCTTCTCATCCGTCCACGACGCCGGCAAGTGCACCGTCATTGTCGCCGGGTTGAGCCACTGTAGAACGGACGCAAGCGGCGACCGAGCGAGCGAGGAGACGGATGGTCATGATCGATCAGCGAACAGGGCCAAAGGGTAAAGGGAGAAAGAAAGAAGCGGGGGAAGAGAAGCGACGGAAGGCCAACCGGCTCACCTGGTAGATGTACGGCTTGGTGCCGGCGACGTAGTTGACCACCTTCTTGACGACGTAAGGAATCTCAGCAAGCACGTCCACCTTGTCGACCAGTCCTTTGCTCTCAGTCGACGGGAACTGCTTGCCGACATCGACCTGCAGCTCCGCTTTGACATTCTCTCCCTCGACGATGGAGGAGGTGGCCGAGAGGAAGGGGCCCTGCCAGAGGTAGCTGATCGTGCCGGGAGCAGAGTAGCCCGTATCCTCGTCCTTGTTCTTCATCCCATGCTCCACCGAGCTGCTCGAACCATCCACGGCGACATCGGCGTCGCCGGTGCCGGAGGAACCGAGCGTCTTCGTGCTAGCGGTGACGGCCACCAACCTACCACCCACCACGACGCTCCCCACGTTCACCGTCGTCCTACCGCCAGACGGAGCCTTGTTGGAATAGGAGTCGGTGGTGGTGAACTCCATCATGATGCCGCTCACGCCTCCATACTGGTCCGACTGAAAGTTGGCAAAGTTCCAGCTGGCGGCGACGAGGTTGGGCCGCATGCCCTGGATGGCGTGCACGAACATGCCTTGACCTTTGGCATCGATGGCGGCACCCTTGTAGATGATGTGGCCGGAGGAGATGGCACGAGGCCAAAAGCGGTGGATCACGTAGCCCTCGTCCGATCCTCCTTGCTCCTCTCCCACTCCGAAGTACGAGAATCCTCCCTTGGGACCCTTGCCCAGCTTCCAGCCCTGTACAGAAGCGGGACGAGTCCAATACAGGGAAAGCTGCAGTTCGCTGTCCAGGTTGGCCGAGATGTTGTACGTCTCACTTCCGTCCGAGCCCGGCTCGAGAAGGATGGAGAATTGGTCTGCTTTTGCAGAACGCTTGTCGTATGTCTTTCCACCCGAGGAAGGCGGAGGCGTGGTGAACTTGGACACGTTCACCGACTTCCACACCCTTTGCTTCGTGATCGGGTTGTAGTACTTGAACGTGATCTGTATCTGAGGGTACCAGAGGCTGTGGTGGGAGAAGCAGAAAGCGAGTATGAGCGTCCCTTCCGTCGGATCTGTACAGCTAAGCAGTGTTGAAACGAAGGTGGACGGGAAGAGACGAGACGACGAAGAAAGACGCACCCCACTGAAGAGTGGATGATCTGGACGGTAGCGAAAGCGCCGTCCTCGAGCACGGTGTACCAGGTCTGCGTCTCAGTGGCGAACCCTCCATCGCAAGTCCATTGGGTATCTTTGGCTTCAAGAGGGCCAAATAGATCGGCCTGGGGCGTGGACGAAACTGGGCGGAAGTTAGCCTTCTTGACTTGGCCGCTGCCGTCGCTCGTCGGCGTTTGGGATCTGGGAGAGTGGGGACGGTGTCAGCTCAAACCGGTCGGACCAGTGATGCCCATTCTGGGGAGTCGATGGGCGCCTCACCCGCTTATCCAATTGGAGAACAGGGACATGGTGGGGCAGATGTCGAGGGTCAAGCAGAACGGAAGGCCACGCCGGTGGAGGAAAGGAGGTGAGCGACCGATCCCCTTCAGGTGCGAGCAACATCATCGTCGCATCGAGATCGGACGTACGCGGGGTTAGGTCATTCAGTGTCATTGATAGGGTTCGCGTGTACGTCGAAGTGACATGACATGACGGTGGACGCTGAATAGAGCATGCCACTGCACAACCCAGCTAGGACTTCTGCTCTACTTCTATGCTGAGCGTGAACACCCCCGAGTCCTGGCAGTGCTGTATATTGAGATGTATCTGCAGCAACGTCGGCCTGGCGCACCATTAGGTGTCAGCTCTCTTCGATAGAAAGAGGGATGGAAGATGAAAGGGCTGAGCAGGCGCTCAGGTTAGAAGACAGCACGTCTGACAAGAGTAGCTGCTGATGTCATCAGGCCTGAGCCGTGTCAGGTTCCTCGGTGTCCCCAACCTGCCTGCCCTCATTTGCGTGCTCATACCTGGCGTACGTATCTCTCAGCAGCGAAGTAAATGATGTTGTAGTCACGGCTCATGTTCATCACAGCTCACGTTCACGTACCGTGTGGGATGGAATGGGACATGCGATTCGAGTGGTCAGGGGAAGGATCTACGCATGTGCTCCTCAGGAGGTGGCAATGTACACTCCACTGGGGACAAAGTGAGCCTCTCTCTCTCTCTCTCTCTCTCTCTCTCTCTCTCTCTCTCTCCAGTCTATGATATTGCTCCAGTTTGCCAAGTCTTAACGATCAAAGAGTGGCTTGTCCAAAGGCATTCTTGGTTGTGCATTTGGGCGCTTGCTGGACCAGGGAAAGCTCTTCGGAGAACTCTCCTTCGTCGGACACAGATTTGGATGGAGCACGAGTGACGTCTTTGCAAGATGTTCTAATGAATGTGGCGCACCGAGGGATGACATCGTCAACCTATTCCCTCCTTCGGGGCGCGTGTCGGTGGCTCGTCCATAGTGTAGCCCCCGAGGTCTTTGCTATGGCCGACTTCGCGAGGGACGGGGACGAGAAAGCCAAGGATTCCTTTACGGCCGGAGACGAGTCCGGGCATGTCGCGTTCCATGGAGATGGTGTGAGCGAGAAGAGAATGCCAGAAAGTTTAACAGAGAGAAGGAGGAAGAGAGATCAATATGGTATCGGCAAGGATATAGATCAGTTCAACTCGAAGAAGTGGGCGAGACCAGCTTGGTAGATGGAATGTAGTGGCTCACCTCTGCCGTCCTCCTGGCCCAGGTACGTGTATATCGTTCGCCACGTGCTCCACCACGTGAGCCAGCATCGAACATCAGCATCGCCCACCAGCGTCGACCATCTCTCTCACACTTCAAGGACTCCTCGATTCATCTCATAGCTCATATCGCTCCCTCCTGCCGCACCTACTCTCCCGAAGAGGCCGGGCGGAAGGAAGCTAGGAAGGAAGGAAGACGTGGTCCTCAGCTCTTTAATTATATCTCCATCGCCGCTCTCTTCACCGCAAGTCCATTCCATAGGAGCCCACAATGCTCTGCCTTCAGCGCTGTTCCGCCCGTTTGAGGGCTTCTCACAGCCCGAGGTCTTTTGGTGCACGCACCACCGTTGGCCCTCTTTGGCTTGCGTCTCCATCTGCGCCGCCTGCGCGAACTTTCAAGAGCGTCCCAAGGCCGAGCTTCCTTGTCACCGCCGGCTTCAGCAAACCGGCGGTCGCCCGGATGCCCCTCTCCACCAGGCGTCCTTTTCATTCGACACAGCCCACAAGGGCGATGTTCCCCATGTTAATCAAGCCAATACTCAAGAGCTTCCTCTCCATTCACGCTCTCCAACCGTACCTCCGCCTAAGCCTCACCCTGCTTCCTTTCACCTCCTTTTTCCGCGCCCGAACCCTCCGCTACGTAGCCGCGGCCAAGGGTGTAGATCCGGAGCAAATATTGAATCACCCGCATATCAAGTGGAAGCAACGTATCCTGTGGGCTCTCATCCTCATCCCACCATCTCTACTAGGGCTGACTATCCTTGCCGGTCTCGAGCGGACGCCCGTCACGGGCCGGTGGAGGGTGGTGTTGGTAAGTCCGCAGGAGGAAGAGGACCTCCGGCGGCAGATGATTGCAGAAGTCTCGGCGGCCCGCTCTCAGCGGGGTTCGGGCGACGAGATCGCGGCGACGACGACATTGACGGCCTGGGAGGGGAAGGTGGCTGAAGTGTTGGGGGTCAGTCGGGAGGAGTTGATGAAGAGCGTTCTAAGGAAGGAGGATGACTGGCGCGTCGCTTGGGCGGAGGACACTCTTCATCGGCTCGAGATGGGCTCTCTTGCCCTCACTCAGTGCGATCAAACGCAGCGAAGTGTAGCTGGGCCTCTGCCTCAACCTGCTCGCAACGGCGACGACGACTTTCGCCCGCCCCCAACGGCCTATCCTCTCGTCCCTCGCTCCCGACTGTCCAAGAGATTACACGGCTGCTTTCATCAGCTTTACGACGACCAGTCGCCCTCGCCCGTTTTGGGCGCGCCTGGTGCCGCCTATAACGCAGCCCCGTATTCGCTTATGGTCATTGACCATCCGGAAGTGAACGCTTTCTCCCTCGGTGGCGGACTGAACACATCGGCCTCCGAAGCTGAGACTGGCGCGGGCGTCAGTCCTGGGGTTATCGTCGTCTTCTCTGGATTCCTCGATCACATCATTAGCACCACCGGCCTCGACTCATCCGCACAAGCTGCCTTGGCCGAAGCGGAGGAACGCGAGCGACGATTCAGAGGAGCCGCGCGACGGAGTGGAGACGGAAGGCGGCGATGGGAGGGAGACATAAAATCGGGCGATAGTCATGGCGACCACGCATCAGGTCTGTTCTCCTCTATCCTTCGTAGCTTCGGCTTCGGAACAGGCGGAGCGTACGTCACCGCCTTGTCTACCCAGCACACGCTTCGACACCCGCGGGTCGGGCCTTTGTTTTACCGCTCTTCATCCGACGGTGGCCTCAGCGGAGGCGGTCCGCGCGATGATTCAGTCTCAGCCACCTCGCACCTCGCCGTGCTCCTCTCGCACGAGCTCTCCCACCTCCTCCTCTCCCACCACATCGAGACGCTCTCCGTGCGCACCTTGCTCCTCCCCTCTCTCTCCTCTATTCTCGTCGACGTCATCCGCGTCGTTGCATGGCCTCTGAGCGCGATGGGTGGACCGTTCGTGAACGACGCGGTGGAGGCGGCAGGCAGGTCGTTACAGGAGGCGATGGGCTTGCAGGGATTCAGGCTAGGATCTGGGGGGAAGGAAGAGGAAATTTACGCTCCTCCGTCCTGTTTCGATAGGCAGCTGGAGACGGAGGCCGATCTTGTGGGATTAAGGTGAGTCGAGCGGCCGCGACCGTCGTGCTCCCGAGTCTGTCCGGCGATCAAGTCGGAGCTCGAGTTCAGTGCCACTGACCGTCCCATCCGCTTTCCCGCTCTTCTTGCCCTTTTCCACACTGTCCAGACTGCTCTATGCCGCCTCCGTAGACCCGCGCTCGGCCCTCTCCTTTTGGCGTTTGCTCAGTTCCATCTCCTCATCAGCCATCTCCCAGGGCGACTCGGCATCGAATCAACGCGTGGCCGAGGGGCCATCAAAAGGGCTCTGCCTCCGCAACTGTCCGTTTACGAACCTCTTCGAGACGCATCCCGTTGATGAGGAGCGCTTGAAGGGAATCGAGTTAGAGCTGGGAAGGTGGAGGAGGGCAAAAAGCCAGGGTTGAGGATAGAGAATCGAGGGAGGTGGCGGTGACTGGTGCTCACATCAGATGGAGACTGAGGGCCGGCCCCTGATCACTGGTTAGAGCGGTCCTGCAACCTACTGGCGTGGATAAGACAGGCCGATTCATCTGCCTGTCTGCGGGCGAGACCTTTATTTCTTCTTTCTTTCCTTCCTGCCGCCACTCGTTCCCCATTTTTCCGACGAGATACGCCCCCATTGCTGACATGTGTATCCACCTTGGCACCCTAGCCCTTCAGCGAAGGCTCCTCAGCCGTCTACTCATTTCCTTTTCTTACCCGCCCGTCCCGATGTCCTTTCATCTCGTGTTCGGTGTCTATCATCTCCGCTCATTCAGGCTCATTTCCTGTCCTCGTCGCTCCCTCCGTCTATCTATCTGTCTTCTCTACCACCTCGCTCCCATACCCTCTCTGCTGGCGGCCTTGTTTTTGCTGAGGTCCTGGTCTGATGCGTCTTCGCCCTACCGCGTCCTTCTTCGTTTCGGAGACCCCTTTTCTTTTGTTTTATATTTTTGGATTCCGTTTCCTCTTTCGACCGAGTATACTCGCTTGGGCTCGGCCACCGTCTAGGGTCGGGGTCTGTCATGTCATCCAGAGAGTCGATGCGTCCGTTAGCCTTGCTGTGTCCTTCTTGTTGGATAACATCGGGGTAAAGTCTCGCACTGTTCTCTCCTCGGCTCCTCTGCAGTAATGGGTTGCGTTCCACCGGCGGACCATCTCTTCTCCGGGCTCCCCGCCTTGGCCGCTGTCGGGAGGCGGGCGCGCGAGCTCATTATTGTTTGGGTCGTGCGTGAATCGTCCGGGCGGAGCTGCCCGTGACCGGCAGCATCCATGGCGGCCGTCCGGACGGGCTTGGTGGGCGGCTTGGCGCCTGTGGCTACATACAGTACATACAGTACATACAGTAATGGCGCAAAAGAAAAGGAGGACTGCGTGCTGGCGGGGGATAGGTTGTGATTGGAGGGCCCGAGCAGCTGAGCGGTCTGGCAAGAACCGGGAATAGCATCCGTCCCGGGAAGAGAGAAGAAGAAGAAACGTGCCCCCCATAAAGCCGCCGTTTTCCTTACCCCTTCCTTCTTCCCCTCCCACCACCACCACCACCACGTCCCCCCATCCCCTTGCCCTCTCGCTTTCCACACCCCTTGCCCACTCCCTTGCCACCACAATGGTCGCCTCCGCTGTCCTCGGTTTCCCTCGCATCGGTGAGTACAACACAGTCAATGCTAGACAGACAGGACAAGTAAAACACGCCGAGTCGCCCTCGCCGTCGTCGTCGTCGTCGTCGCCGTCGCTGACTGACCACGCCCCCACCCCCCTCGCACCTCCTTCTCAGGCCCCAACCGTGAGGTCAAGAAGGCCGTTGAGGCCTACTGGGCCGGCAAGCAGTCCGCTGATGAGCTCCAGAAGGTCGCCAAGGCCACCCGCCTCCAGAGCTGGAACTACATCAAGAACGCCGGCGTGGACGTCGTCCCCTCCGGTGACTTCTCCCTTTACGACCACGTCCTCGACGCCAGCAACACCTTCAACATCATCCCCTCTGCGTACGCCAAGGAGAACCTCTCCGCCCTTGACACCTACTTCGCCCAGGGCCGTGGTCGCCAGGTCGACTCGGTCGACCTTCCCGCCCAGGAGATGAAGAAGTGGTTCGACAGGTGAGGGCAACGTTGAACGCCGCTCGTCAGACGCATTCACCCGCCTCCGACAGGCTGCTTACGTTGCTTCTCCCTTATCTCCTCCCCAGCAACTACCACTTCATCGTCCCTGAGTTCTCCGAGACCACCCAGTTCACGCTCAACAACACCAAGCAGGTCGACGAGTTCCTCGAGGCCAAGGCCGCTGGCATCCACACCCGCCCCGTCATCGTCGGTCCCGTCACCCTGCTCGCGCTCGGCAAGGTGTCCAAGGACTCGAAGCAGGAGAGCTTCGACATCATGACCCTTCTCCCCAAGCTCGTCCCCGTCTACGCCGAGCTCTTCTCCAAGCTCGCCGCCGCTGGCGCTGACTGGATCCAGGTTGACGAGCCCGTCCTCGTCCTCGACAAGGCCGTCGGTCTGGCCGACCAGTTCAAGGCCGCTTACGAGGCCTTCGCCAGCCAGGTTCCTGGCCTCAAGATCATGCTCACCACCTACTTCAGCCGCCTTGACTCGAACCTCAACTTTGTCAAGGACCTCCCCGTTGCCGGCGTCCACGTCGACCTCGACCGCGCGCCCGAGCAGCTCGACGCCGTCCTTGCCGCCTTCCAGGGCAAGAAGACCGTCGTCTCCCTCGGTCTCGTCTCCGGCCGTAACGTGTGGAAGGCCGACCTGGCCTCGGCCATCGCCCTCGCCGACAAGGCCACCAAGGCGCTCGGTGCGGACCGCGTCGTCGTCGCCACCTCTTCCTCCCTTCTCCACACGCCCATCGACCTCGAGAACGAGACCAAGCTCAAGCCCGAGGTGAAGGACTGGCTCTCGTTCGCCGTCCAGAAGGCCAAGGAGGTCTCCGTCATCGCCAAGGCCCTCACCGACCGCGCGTCCGTTGCCTCCGAGCTCGAGACCAACGCTCGCTCGATCAAGGCCCGCCGCGAGTTCGAGACGACCTCGGACTCGGCCGTGCGTGACCGCATCAAGGCCATCACGCCCGCCCAGCTCCAGCGCGCCTCCCCCTTCGCCAAGCGTGCGGAGGCGCAGAAGGCCAAGTACGGCTTCCCCAAGTTCCCCACGACTACCATCGGCTCCTTCCCCCAGACCAAGGAGATCCGCGTGCAGAGGCAGAAGTTCAACAAGAAGGAGATCTCCCAGGAGGAGTACGAGAGCTTCCTCGAGAAGGAGATCGAGACCGTCGTTCGCTTCCAGGAGAAGATTGGCCTCGACGTTCTCGTCCACGGTGAGCCTGAGCGCTCGGACATGGTCGCCTACTTCGGCGAGCAGCTCCAGGGCTTTGCTTTCACCGAGAACGGATGGGTGCAGTCCTACGGCTCCCGCTACGTTCGCCCTCCCATCGTCGTCTCCGACGTTAGCCGCCCGGCGCCCATGACCGTCAGGTGGAGCAAGTATGCGCAGAGCATCACTCAGAAGCCCATGAAGGGTATGCTCACTGGCGGTGTGACGATCCTCAACTGGTCGTTCCCGCGTGTCGACGTCCCTCGCGAGATCCAGGCCAAGCAGATCGCCCTCGCTCTCCGTGACGAGATCAAGGACCTCGAGACCGCCGGCGTGACCGTCATCCAGGTCGACGAGCCCGCCCTTCGTGAGGGTCTTCCGCTTCGTCAGGCTGACCAGGCCGCTTACCTCAACTGGGCTGTGGATGTCTTCAAGCTCGCCACCAGCGGCATCGAGGACAGCACCCATATCTCCTCGCACTTCTGCTACTCCGACTTCAACGACATCATGAAGAACATCATCGACCTCGATGCCGACCAGATCACCATCGAGAACTCCAAGTCGGACGCCAAGCTGCTCAAGATCTTCACGCAGTACCAGTACCCTGCCTGGATCGGCCCCGGCAGCTTCGACATCCACAGCCCCCGTGTTCCGCCCAAGGAGGAGTTCATCGCTCGCATCGACGCCATGTGCAAGGTGCTCCCTAGCGACTTGCTCTGGGTCAACCCCGACTGCGGTCTCAAGACGCGCTCCTGGGAGAGCGTTGAGGGTGCCCTGACGTGAGTAGTCTTCGCTTGCCTTCCCTCCCTCGTTTCTTTCTTTTCTCACTCAATCTTCAAACCCCGTTTGTCTTCGCCTATCGCAGGAACATGGTGGCTGCCGCCCAGGAGGCGCGCGCCAAGTACGTGTAAACGTGCAGAGTTAGGACTTCAACATGTCCGCCACAACCCTTGATCGCGCGTTCCCTTTCAACAATGAGGGGCGTGGCCATTTCATCTCGCTCGAGTTGATTTCGGCTGCTTCGCGTCGTACCCTAATCCCCTTCATCATCATCTCTTCTCTCACGAACGGGGCGCTTCGATGAAATTGCTGGGTCTGGATGCAGGTCCCTTCCCTCCCCTCTTCTGAGGAGGTGGGGTTGGCACCGAGCATGCCTACACCCGATGCCGATGCTTGCTTGCTTTTGCTGCCGGTGCCCACACTCGCTCGTCTTGTCTGCCGTCGGCCATGCCGTCGTTCGGTAGCCAGTCAGGTCAGGAGTGACCGCGATCGGGCAAATCTCCCGTCGGGAGCAGCATGACCAGCCCGGACGGCTGACGGACGACAAGACCGAGCCGTGGCGCCTGCCAGCGCGGCGAAGGTCTTGTAGTTCCGTTAGCCCGGCCCGAGGCGATCTCCTCGCTCGCCTTCGTCGCCAGCTCTTTACCGGTCGGCGAGTCGCGGCAACGTTGCGCCGCGTGCTCCTCTCTCCTCGCCGTCCCCTCTTTTATTGGACAGCTTGCTCACCATCGGAGCCACGTCCCCGTCCCCGCTTCGTGAACTCGTTCCGGATGCTCGATTCAACATCGTGGCGCTGGACCAACCGATCCCCCCCTATCCCGTCCCCTCCGCTTCCCGCTTCATCTTTTAACGTTGTCTCTTTTTTTATTACGGCCCTATGAGTTCCATTTATCCTCTTCTCCGTTCGTCCGGGCGGCTAGGGACGAGCCGCCGTCCGCCCTTTATGCTTGATCTTGTTATTGAGTCGATGTCCGTGTGCCTACTCTGAGCAATGAGAGGTCGCGCCGATTTGATCAGGTCAACCGACGAAAAAGCATCATAAAGTATTTGTTTCGCGCGAGGGTTCTTCATTGAGCGCCATGAAAAAGTTGCTGACGATGAGAAAAGAGGCTGCAAGCTCGAAATCTACCAGCTTCGAGCATTGCCTGCCGACCCCCGGCCAGGCCGCTGATGAGAAGGAATAGAACTCGGAGCGCAGACTGAAAAGATTGCAGAAGTGTCATAGGTACAAGGTCATGAACAGAGGGTTCAGACAGACGACGAGGGGGATGTAGCTGGATGCGACGCGATCGAAATGCGACATTGACAACGAGCGACGAGAGCACGCGTACCAAAAATAAGGGCAAAAAGACAAAAAAATCTCGGTGACACTAGGAATCGAACCTAGGCTTTTGGAAATCTTCCGTCAAAGGACTTCAAAATCCAACTGTCTACCTCTAACATATGCCACCACGTTTGATTTATCCAACCGCTGAGCGGCACATTGATTATAACCCCCATCCACGAGCTTCTTCCTCGCCCCGAGATGACTACTCACCGTTATCTGCCTATTGCCTTCGGTACTGTCTCCACTGTTCATAGCATATGCGATAGCGTTGGTGAGAGTGGTATAGTTCACTGATCTCAAGAAGACATACATGGCCCTATTGGATACAGAGGGCTCTACCAGCGTGTTCATTGCGCGACCATCGGCACTTCTTCGAGGACAAAATCAAAGTACTCCTGCTCGAGGAGGTTGGCGTATTCGCCCGCGTAGTCACCCGCCCCAGAGCTCGTATCTTTCTTCTTCCCGTCGTGGTCCCGGGAGAGGTAGGAAAAATGAGAAGCAAGCGTGGAGAGCAGTGCTTTCGTTCGCTTGGGATTCGGCTGACAAGAGAAGGCGACGAGCGCGTCCAGTCAATGCATTGATCGCAACGTGTCTGACGGTCACGCGATGCCCACCTTGATCGTGACGCCAAAGTAATCAGCAGGCAGGCCGTACCGGAGAACGCTCTCCACGAAGAGCTTGACAACCTTCAGATGCACCAGCGCCTGAAAGGCCTCGGAGAAGTTGGTCCGCGAGAGTCGCAACAACTCCGTCTGCAATTCCGTCCGCGCGCGCGAATGAGTAACCATCAGCGTCGAGCGTCCGGTAATATCACAAAACCTCGAGCTCACCCAAAGCTCCTTCTCAGAGATTCCCGCGTCTTCGAGCTCCTGTCTTTGTTTGTCCAGCAAATTCTCGTCGAATTTGAAGTCCCGAACGGTAAACCTGCAGGAAATGAAAGAGGAATGAACGGGACGTAGACCTGGGTAAACTCACTGGCCGGCCGCGATGCTGCTGCGGAGGGATAAAATCGTCGCGCACGCTCACTTGTTTTCTCGGCACTTCTGCACAAACTCGTCGTGCACCTTTTTGAACACTGTCACATTGTACAGGCAGTACTCATCGTCCTTGGCTAGCAGCCTGTTGAAAAGAAGCAACATATCGAGCATTTACGTCAGTATATGTCGTGAATACCAACGGGACCCTAACCTGTAATCTCACGTTGAAGATCGCGGTACGACCATCGGAGACAACCGCTCGTATTTGGCCAACCAGTCTTTTGACAGGTTTCTAAGGGAACAAGTGTGAGGTTAGCTCGAGTTGAAAAATTTGAGAGAGGCACAACACCGTTCGAGGGAGCTTACTTCGGCACCGCTACTAGCAATGTCTCCAGGTAATCCGAACCATTATCCACAAAGTCTTCCTTCTTCACGACGTCTGCCAGCGATCGAACGCTCAGGTTGCCGCTGTAATCGTGATCCAGCAAGGCCAATCCAAACCACGGTCAAGGTGAGCCAAGAGCAATCAGCTGCCTCGAGTATGCTGAAAAAGCGGCACTCACGTCTTCTTCCTCTGAAGCTGCTGCAAGGACCCTTTCGCGAGGTTGTAGTTGTTCAGTTTCTGTTTCATCACGTTGTCGATCGATGTCATCTCCTGAAAAATGGTCACACGTCGTGAAGATTCCAAAGCAAGGATCAGTAGGACCGCTTCCTTGAACTAGCCACTTCATGACTAATCTAAAGGCCGGACATTACATGTGACTGCTCACTCACCTTGCTCAAGGAATCCACCACCTCCTTCAAGCTCCTATCCGTCCTGTACTTGCCAACGTTCCAGGAGAATGCGAGCACGTAGTCATCAATAGGGCGCTCGTTGATCAGCAGGTGTTGCGCCAACCTATCCGGGTCGTTATTGAGGAGATTTCGCAGGGTGTCGACGATCTTAGCGACCACTTGGGTGAAGTAGGAGTCGTGCTTGGGGAGTTCTCCCGAGAGAGAGATGAGAGAGTCGAGCGTTCCGGTCTGCAGTTCCACGTTCGACCATCGGAGGTGAAAGGAAGAACATTCAGCAACTAGCTCGCGACGCAAGGGCGTCCGCTTTGATCGAGTGACGGTAGTTCCAGCAGTACCTTGAAAGATGGAAAGTGGAGCTCGCCAAACTCGCTTGCCGTGCCTCCAGCGCTGATAAGCTTGGAGGACAGCTCGCTCATCATGCGGTGGGGATCTCCATCCAGCAGAGGCACTGATACGAGCCCTATTGGTTGAGGACAGCGGAAAGCGCGGTGGTCAGCCGTCTCACTTCGGGAACGATGGGCGATCAGCGGAGTGGCGTCATGAGAATGCGCAGAGATGGTGCTCACAGTAGGAAAGATCGGAAGGCATGTCTGCTGGGCTATCTACCAGAAACGGCGGGGGCCGAAGGTGTTGGCGAGTGCTAAGGGATGAATGGACGGTCGATCGCTCGCCATGCCTTGTCACCACGGACGCCCAAAGGGGCAGCCATCGGAAAACGGCGGCGATGGGCGGCTTGGCGCGCTCGCGTCGATCACTTCGACGTCGGAGCGCATCTTTGTCTGGGGACGACTCCTTTGTGCCAAAAGCAACGCCAGAGTCAGGTCAACATGCCTGGTGAGCATGGTCGGCCATCGTCGCGGCTTCGCTTATTATTTCTACAGGCCTGACCGTATTGTCATTCTTTCCTCTAGCGTTGACAGGCGAGCTCGGGCGGCCCATGACCATCTTCGAAGAATTCGCTGCCGTCGTTCAGGAGGCCAGGGAAGATCACTTGGACCCGACCGAGGGGCTGGCAAGCCGCTTTGTTGAGGTTTGCCAACAGAAGTGAGCTGCGTTTCCTTTATCCTTGTGTTGTGCATCACATACAGGAAACAGGACAGTGCACCTGGCTCACTCTTTGCCACCCCTGATCCTCTCGTGGACGTCAGGGCCGCGGGTGAGGAGGTGAGCAGGTGGACCCTCGAGAGGAATACTTGGTCTATCATACAGCGACTCTATCTGTGAGTTTGTACGAGGATGGAGAGAGGACAAGGCTGTACACTGGTGTTTGACGGCATGGTGTCGATTAACATAATTTTACAATGTTTCTGCACGATTAGAGAACGAATAGACTCGTCTGGGTCATCGTCTGGAGGCGCTCTGACTCAAATAGACCCGTACGAGACGCCTCTGAGCATGGTACAGAGGTGTTTTGAGGAGGATGCATTGCTGAACGAATTTAGGGTATGTCTAATACCTCGCGGTCACTTCCGGTTGCTATGCAGCACCGCTCATCCGATCGCTTATGATTTGCCGTGTAGGTCGTGAAGGAATGGCTTCAGGAGACAGTCCCTCCTCTCTACCGAGTAGAGCCACGTGAAGGCTATTGGCCTCAAACTTGGAGCCGTATCAGGGCTGATACCCGAGGAAAGGTTCCCCTCGGCTTTGACCTGGCCAAGCGGACCAACACGAAAACAGTCACAGAGATGGATCCTGACGCTCCTAACCGGGGTCAGGGCGGATTAGCGCCCCAGGATGACGTGTGTAACGTTTTCGGGACATAACGTCCGCTGCCAATTGTAAACCGGCTTAACGAACGCTTTTCTTCTTTCTTCATATTCGACACCTCTGCACAGACGTACGACAAGGCTCTCCTCCGGTCGCTCTTCGAGCATGTCCGTGCTGGACGACTCGACATCGCCATGAACATGTGCCGCGAATCGGACCAAGACTGGCGGGCAGCGAGTCTTCGAGGCGGCATATTCTACGACGATCCGAAATTAAGTGAGTAGTCGGCACATTCGGTATGTTCGTGGCATTTTCGACATGTGGAGTTCTTAAGCGATCCTTGGCTATCATCCGCTTGCTCACGCCGATTTCTTCCCCAAATCTAGCTGGGACTTTGGACGAGATGGATTTCGATGAAGACGGGCAACCGATACGGAGAGACGCTCCAATGGGGAACAGGGACAGGCTGCTATGGAAGATGATGTCCCGCTCGTTGGCGGCTAACGTAAGTGTTTTTGAACTCAAAGTCACAGGCAGTCTCTTCGATCAGTTACTAAAGTATCCACGTGTTTCAGTCCGACCTGGACAAATACGAACGAGCTCTGTATGGCGCTTTATCTGGCGACCTTCAATCCGTTCTGAATGTCTCTGAGACGTGGGAAGACCACCTTTGGGCTTATGTCAGCTCGGCCGTCGAATCCCGGTTAGAGGTCAAGCTCAGCCAGGCTGGCGGATGGTGGAGCCAGCGTGCAGAGGCTGAGTTTGGCCGAGCCGGGGAAGCGGGCTCAACAAACGTCGGCGAGCGCCAGACGGTCGACAAGTGGCGTAAAGAGGGGGAATTGACCTTTGATGCGATCTTTAACGAGCTCTTGCAATCGCAAGATGAATCAGTTCGGTAAGGATGCAGGGTGCGGACCGTCGACAAATTTGGGCGTACCTTCTGTTTATTCACTATGTCATGATTTTCAACTCTCAGCTTGGCAAGCCGAGACCCGTATCGCATGGCTCAGATGTTTATCATGCTCGGGCGAGTGACCCAACTCCTTGAAACGGTCGCGAACAGGTTATCGGAGATTGAAGAGGAATGGGGACCGTGAGTGCAGCAACAGAGATGTCGCGCGAGCGTCGTTGCTGGAGGACTGCATGGCTGACGATTTCCTTCTCGATGACCCTTGCAGCACGTTCGACCACATCCTCCGCTTCTACTCGCATCTCATTCTCCTTCTACGGTTCATGGAGCAGCCTCTGCCCCAAGGCAGCTGCAACGTGATTTTGCGGCGCTACGTCTATTTGCTGAAGGACCGGGGCCAAGACGAGCTAGTGGCGATGTATGCGAGCGCTCTGGAGGAAGAAAGCGCTACGGAGAGCTACGCACGGTTCTTGCAATGTGAGTCGATCACGAGTGCTCTTCTTGTCGGGCGCTGTGCAACTGACTGTCGCTATCTGACATTTCGACCAGCCATGGACCCCGACACGAACATAGAAACGAAGCAGGCGGCTCTCCTGCGCGGGAGCGAATACGACCTCAACCTTGTCGCGGTGGCCCGTCGAACTGTGGAGCTCATCTTCGACGATACGCTGGTGGTGAGTGTCCTGCCTCGCGTGCCGTTCGCCGTCCTCCGTTCGAACTCCCATTGACGTGATCACTACACCTCTACTCCTGTACAGCAACCGCTGAACCAGAGCGATTGGGCGATCACTCAATTCGGGGACCGTCCGAATGCGCTGGAGCAGATGTTGATACGAGGCGTCGATTGGCTCACCTTTGACGAAAGCACGTATTCAGAGGCTCTTTACCAGATCAATGCCCTCATGCGATACTTCTTGTGTAAGTCGCTTCATTCGCTCCACAGGCATCGCTGCCGACGTTTTGACTCACCCTCTTGCATCCACTCGCCGTCGCTCACGTTCTTCAAATGACAGCGAACGGCCGACGACACGCAGCCGGCGCCTTACTCTCCTCACTGTCGTCATCGCTCATAGTCGCTTTCACCGATTTGCCGGGGGTACCGGAGGATCAGCGGAACGAATTTGCCCAATATCAGATGCTCTTCGACGCGTTGCACGAGCACATGCGATGGACGGAGATATGGCCGAAGAGGCCCAAGACTCCGTGAGCGATCTGGATTACGTTGGCCAGAGGTTGAGCGGACGTTGGCGACAGAAGATTGACATGAATTCTCTCTCCTTGGGGGGCCCACAGGAAGGACTCGGCCGAGTTTTCCTCTTGGAGCGAAGGGATGAGGGTCAGTGATTCTTCCTCGTTTTCCGAGCGAACCGTAAGAATGACGGTAGCTTCCGTTGACACGTTTCAGATGTTCGTGGACAACGCACGGACGACGGCGCTGGCCGTGCTCGAATCTGACTGGCTCAAATTCGACATCGAAGAGGATTCCGCTGCTGGTGCGTGCCGCGAAAGGCTTGACTTGCCGCTCTTTGTGTGGCATCGTGCCGGCGAATTTGCTGCTGACATTCGCCCGACATTGCCTTGGCGCCCGTGCGTTCAAGTTCGACGGCGACGGGAAGAGCTGGCTCGCATCCGACAACTGTACATCCCAGAGATTGTTTTCTCGCTGTACCGCACGCTCTTGGACAGCAGCGAGGTCGTCCCGGAGAGCCTGGCTCAGGCGCTCCAGCTGGCCAACCTGGTCGCCGACGAGCGGAGCAAGCTCTACCTCGACTTCATCACCGAAAGCGGCGGCAACAAGCTGGGCGACTTCCTGGCCCTCGTCCGGCGTGCCGCGCTCGAGCAGCTTCGCGTGTCGCAGGAGAAGGGCGTGCCTGGTGGCCCGGACGTGTTCAGAGCGGCGGCGGGTGGTACCATCAGCGCCGCTGTATTTTAGTGCGCGTCACGAGCTCACGGGGCCGTCTGGCGGTCCGAAACATACATGGAGACTGCTCGTCGGTGGCGTCGACCAGCATCCGCGCCCTCGAGATCGACCCGACTGTACGTGACTGTAAGCGACTGAATAGTTGCTATAGCTAACCATCGGTTTGAAGGTGTCCTAGACAGTTGAAGAGAAAATGGGTGCACATTTCGGTCGCCCTGGTGGCACGTATCAGCTGGCACCGTAGTAGGAAGATGTCTCAGTTTTGGGGTCACTTGCGCACGTTACAACGTCCGTCGCCGTTCCTCTTCTTCCCCGTCCCACCGGCGTTTTCCGTAGTCACACGGTGTCGCCCCTTATCGGGGGTCACGTGGTCAGCCTTTCCTGTCACTCGACCACGTCGATCTTCTTAACACAGTCTTCCTCCCAGCTTCACTCATGGGCGCGCTCTTCTCTAGGCGCGCCTTCACTTCAGCGTCTTCTGCATTCGTCCGCCTCACACCCTCCAACTTTGTCGCTTCACCCAGTCGCCCCATGTCCGAAAGCACCACCGGCAATACATCCGGAGCGCCGGCCCAAGTCGAAGTCGATCTGCCGGCGTACCCTGTGCCTGTGCAAGAGAGAGAGGAGGAGGTGAAAGCAGGGCTTGAAGACGTGAGGAAGAGGCTTGAGGCGGCTGCTAGCCAGGGCGGGAAGACGAAAGTGAGATGGAATCATGGCTTTGGACAAGGAAGATCCACCTCTGTTCCCGTTCTTCGTACATCCTCCTTACCTCTTATCCGCCCCCCAACATCTTCTACTTTCTATCTCCCGCGCTCAAAGCCCCGTCTTGTAGCCGTTTCTAAGTTTAAGCCCCCGTCAGACATCATGGCAGCTTACAAGGCAGGCCAGCGCCACTTTGGAGAGAACTACGTCAATGAGCTCGTAGATAAGGCTCCCGTTTTGCCGCCCGACGTCAGGTGGCATTTCGTTGGCGCTTTGCAGAGTAATAAGGGAAAGGCTCTCGCTTGTGAGTCCTTCCTCTCTCCTTTAGCGCTTGCGCGATGATATGGTGGGCGCGATGCGGACGGGGAGACTTGAAGGGACGGGGCGAAGTGGGTGCCGCGTACGTGATGATAAGAGCGCGTGTTCCACCTTCTCCTTCCGCCTGTTTATTTGCCTCGCAGCCATTCCAAATCTTTACCTCCTGGAAACGCTCACGTCTGTCAAGGCGGCCGACATCCTGGAAAAGGCTCGCGCATCCGTCATTTCGTCATTATCCTCTTCCTCCAACCCTGTGGATCCCTTGGGCGTATACATCCAAATCAACACCTCTGGAGAGGACCAGAAGGCGGGTCTGACCACGCTGCGCGAAGGTAGCACCGAGACCTCGAACGCAGAGGCAGAAGTCGTTCGTCTCGCCGCGCACATCCTCAACAAATGCCCACACCTCCGACTCCAAGGCCTGATGACCATCGGTTCCTTCGACAACTCGGCCTCGGCGGCGGACGCTGCGGAAAACCCAGACTTCCAAGCGCTCTTGACCACTCGCCGGGCTCTCCTCGCGGCCTTGATGGCGCCTTCTTCTCCTCTCTCTCCAGCCGTTCGCCAAAAACTGATCGAGACGCGGGATCAAGATCCTGATGGCGGTGGACTACCGTTGGAGCTGTCGATGGGCATGAGCGCTGATTTCGAGATTGCGGCCAAGATGGGGAGCGGAAATGTCAGAGTGGGCACGAGTATATTTGGCCAGAGGGGAGGGAGGGAAGAGGCTAAGGAGGCGAGGGAAAGAGAGGCGGCCAAGGCTATGGGCGACCAAAATTGGCGGAAGAGTAGCCAATAACCGAAGTTTATGGAGAGCCATTGCATTCCATATGTATGATAATGAATAGACAATAAAAAAGATTTCAGTCTTCCCAGAAGCTGGCTTTACCCTTCACCAGCCTGTCCATCTTGCCCGTCCACCCCGTTCGCCTTGGGCTCTTGCTCGTTTTCTCTCCCATCTGCACGACCGGCCGCCTCGTCGTTCTCCTGACGCTCCGAGCTGTCCGCCTCTCCCTCTGCCTTCTCCTCGCCCTGGTCTCGCTTGTAGGCGGAGAGATCCCAGTCCTCCTCCTCCTCGTCCTCGTCCAGGTACATCTCGGGGTTGTATTGGAACTGTAATGCAAGACAAGATTGACGGAGAACGCGTCGATCAGTGAAAACGGCCGTTGGCGTGTAAGCGAACATATGGTTTGCCGAGATGAGATACAAAGACCACGAAACGGTACGAATGGAGCAAAGAGGCAAGCTTACCAGCTCCCTTCCGCTCATGCCATTCGCCTTTCCAGCCTTGACCTGCGCCTCCCGCGCCTTGTTCCTCGCCTCCTCTTCCGCCTGCTTTTTGTCCATCCGGTTCTTCTTCCATGCGGCGAACGTCTCGGCAGTCACAGGCGTGAGGTTGGAGCCCAGCTTGTGTCGCTGTGATGAGAAAAGGCGTGTGGTGCAAGGAAAAGATGAACGAGTAAACATGGAAGGACTCAGTTCAGATTCTGACTGACGGGGCAGCAGACACAACCCTGAACTGAAGGGCGCAAGAGATCAAACTCACCTCGACCTCCAGAAACTCCTCCAAAGTGATTTCGTTTTCCTTTTCCTCTGCCTCCTTCTTTTTCTGCTGACTCTTGAGTACGAACCCAGGCGGCAACGCGTGGCGGTACTTGCACTTCTCCCCGCCATTGGGACACTCCCAGAACCAACCGTACTTGCCGTCTTCGATGGCTTGGATGAAAAATTTGCACACGATGTCCGTCGTCGTCTTTAGATTGCCGTGTTTGGAAAGCACCACTTGGTTCAGCTTGGCAGAGTCCCACTTGTCCATTGTGTCTGTTTCGTAGAGCGGTCGACCGCGCACGGGCAAATGAGTCAGCGTAATATTAGCTATGTACTTAGCCTTCGTACGGGTCTCCCAACTCCGCGACTGCAGGTGCGCTGCTCACCAGTCTCCTTGTCCTGATCGACTCGCATGTCTGTATACAAGTCCCTCTTTTCTGACTTGCGATCCGGCTCTTTCGTGTGCGCAAATTTACACTTCTTCCCCTTTTCACAGTTGCCCGCTTTGAAGAACGCGCAGGGCACGGTTTTCGGATCTTGGGCGTAGGAAGGTATGAAAAATGAGAATGACTCTGCGTCGGCGGCAAGGGTTGAAAACGAGCATGGGTAGAGACCCACCAACGCCGAAAGGCACCTTCTGTACCTGAGCAGGCTTGAAGAGCTCGCCCATCTCCTTCTTCCGGATCTCTTCCGCCTTCTTCCTCTCCCTTTCCTCCTCTTTTCGCCTTTCTTTCATTTGCTGTTGGGGATGACAAGCAATAAAGTTCTGAGAGTCAGCCACAAAAGAAAAGCCAAGATAAAACAGCTCAAGCGCCGGTTACTCACAGCCTCCCGGTTCTTCCCTGCCAAGGACTGCTGCTGCTGAATTAGCTTAACCTGCGCTTGCACTTTGGTGGACTTATTTTTCTGGATATGGTGCAAGCAGCGAGCGAGGCGGCAAACCATATGAGAGAGAATTGTTTCAATGATCGACGGTCCGGTGAGGTCATGCACGCCACAGGTCATTGGAAACTCACGTTTTTGAGACCGAAAGTCTAGTGAGAGAAAGGAAAAGAAGATATTGGAGACAGAGCAGATCAGCGTCGCACCAAGTCCATGCGTGAGCCTTTCGCAGGTCGTCCCAAGTCCCGACCGGTAGAGCTCTGAGAGCTCACCTTGTCCTCCTTGACCTTGTTGGAGCTTCCCTGCTGCTGCTGCTTTTTGGGCGCCATGGTGCTCGTCCAGCACTAACTGAGTTGTGAATATGGTAGAATATGAGGTGAGGGAGGTATATGCGGTGGAAAGGGTCTATCCTTGCTCCTCGCCGCCTTGCTGGTGATGGTGGGTGATGGTGGTGGTGCGTCTGGTGGCAGTGGACTGGCTGATACTCCGTGGGAACTGGCTCGTTCGCCGCAGCCTTTCGGGATCGGGTCAACGAGGCATGCCGCAGTTCACCGGGACAGCTGCCCATATCGTTCACCACTGCGGCCACGTCCCATTCGCCTTATGCGAAAAGAGAACGTACGAGAGAAGAGAAGGGAGGGGAGAGCGGGATCGCCTGGGTACGCACGCAAGCATGCATGGAATAAGCGCGGACGTCCGTGCGATGGGGCGCGTTGAGTCTCTCGATGGACAGGTCAACTCGTTATCGCTTCGGAGGGCCGTGACACGGGATGGAGAGCAATGGACCCGCGGTCGTTCGAAGGTGGCCTCAGTTCGCCAGGTGCCCTCGGACTTGGGCGTGCAGCATTGACAGACCAGTCTGGTACGGCAAGAGAGACATAGTTGTGAGTGCGAAGCGAGCTGTCGACGCGGATGATACCTGTTCATTTGTCTGACCGTCGCATCGTACACTCGTTGACCCCCGAAGCAATGCAATTACTGCGAGCAAGATCCTTCTTTGTCCTTCTTTCCTCTGCAAACAGCTGGTCAACTATCGTCGTTTACTGACGAGAATAAGAAAAGCGACGTGGAGAAGCGAAAGAAACTGGACGAGAATACGATTTAGGAAGTTATAATTGCCTTTGGCGGCATCTGTAACAGGAGCCTCATCTCAAAGCTCGGACCTCGCTCAAGGGGTCCTTATTACTTATTCAGCCATCCTCAGACTTCCCCATACTTCCTCAGACTTGAAGATGTGACCCTTCTGGATGTATAACAATAACCGAGGTGATGTGGTACTCGATACTGGAGACCGATAAACGTTGCTGTTATTTTGCCTGTTGGTGAGTTGACCCTCAGGACAGTGGTTTGCCCAATGACCAGTATTGCTGCAACAGCAGCAGCTGCCAATCTAACAACGCTGACTTCTACTGCTGTTGCTATTTCCGCTGTGAAGGTTTCCAGAGCGCTGGATGTTGTCTTGGCGACGAGGGTTCCGATGATATCCTCAACCCTCGCCCTAATGTTAAGATCATATCCAAAACCCTTTTGCCGAAGCTGGGTCTTGTATTAAAAGTATGTCCCCGCACAGAAACCAATAAGGGAATGGTGGCCTTGTACCCCGGGGTCATGCCGCCATCAGTACTGATCAGATCAACCCAGAACTCGCGGTCGTAAAAGCATTGTCGCGCATTTCTACTGGCAAACGTGGTCCATTGATCATACTCTGCTGGTATGTCTTCCTACGAGCAGCAAAACAGACAGGTAGGCTTGCTAGTACGACGACGCACGTCCCTGGGAGTTGAAAGACTGGGGGACGCTCACTGTTTGTTGTCAGAACAACCGTGTCAACTGTCACCTGCCCGTCCATTTCTTCGTCAGTGAAGTCTCTGCCCCCGTCCGGCCATTGTAGCCAGAAGCTGCCGAACTCATCTACAGTACTACTTTACTTCAATCGTCATACTCGAGTCCATGAAAAGGGAATACCCAACCCATCAAGAAAACCATAATTGTTGCGACGAGGTCGTTTGTTCACGTGGTAAATCCTCGACAAGTGCCGCAGCTTCTCTTTCCCCCACACTGCAAGCGCATCGTAGCAGCGGCTGGCTCCGGCACACTTGTCCCGCCGGGGCCAACAGCGACGATCTGTCCATCCATCGCTTTGATCTTCGTCTAGGCCTCTCCGCCGTCACCACTTTTTAGTATCTCTCGGGCAAGCTACGACACGACTTCTTTTGGCGCTGTCTCTATCTTGACTGTCCAACCACTCTTCGTCGGAATTGGCGGGCAGCCATGCTCACAGGCAACCACCGACCCGCAACCACTCGGGGCGCAGGCCAACCGTACGCCGTATCGCACCCATCAGCCCTGACTAACCAGCTGCAGCCCTCAGGGTCATGTCGAAGCCGTTCAGCGTCCCCACAGTTGCCACCATTTCGGGCCATGTACAATCCAGCCCTCCACCACCCAGCTTTTCCTGCGGCCTGGAGTTGGGGATGGGGTGCGGGCTACATGCAGCGGAGATGGGTCGGCGGACAGCCTGGAACGGGAACGGAACGAGGCACAGAGGAGGAAGGGCGGGGAGGTGGAAGGTTTGGAGAGCATACGCAAGGCGCAGCGAGAACTCAGGAGGATGTTAGCTCAGCGCACGTCCCTGAGATATCATGTTCGAATTGGGCCCCGCCACATCTACCAGCAACATCGCCACGGGCAGCGACAGCGGTCTCATCGCCGACAGCTCGCCCATACGATCCAACGTTATGCCACCCCGCTTGGGCACCATTCTGGACGTTCTCCTCTCATCCTTTACCTCCCCCGTCCGCCGACATACCTGTGGCGAAGGCGCGCTTATGATCTCCTTGCCGCCGATGGAACGCCTCAGCTCGGCAGGCCCGGTTGTACGCGCGAGATAGTTAGCACTATTGGTGCCGGCTTTGCGCTTCCATGTATGGGCTTTTATACCTGGATGCTTGCTTTTTTCATACCCATCGTGCTGGTGCATGGTGACATGTATACCGCGACTTCACACCTTGCTCAGCCACGCTTTGTCGTATAAGGGTCTGCCCAGATGGGTGGCACGTATCAGCTGGCACCGTAGTAGGAAGATGTCTCTCAGTTTTGCGGTCACTTGCGCGCCTCATTTCTTCTTTCCTCTCCCCCATCGGTCCCTCGGAGCATTTCGTCTCGCTCGTTGACGTCCCTTTTGTATGGGTTGACCCGGCCCTTCGTCTGTATAGAAGCGCTCTTTACTGTACAGCGTCTACCGCTGGATTTCTGCACTCCGTCCTTGCTCCCTCGCTCCTTTCCTCCTCTGCTCGCTGCGATGTCGGACGGCTCGGGTGGTCGTTTTGCAGGTCCGGCGGTGCTACGGGAATAACGATCGCAGGAGAGGCGACCGCCCACTCTGTCCAGATTCAATTGATCTATTGCAACATTATGCGCGGGACGTCCCCTCCACTAGAACCGTCTCGCGTTCGCAGGGACGACAGTGCGCTTGCCACTCCTTACGCCGATGAGGACCGAGTATGCTTGGTCCCATTCGGACAAAACGGGCCGGGCCTCTTAGTCAGGTTCAAAGCGTCGAGATCAAGCAAGAGACCGGCTTGTTGAGCCGTCCCGAATGCGAGGCGGACGAGCAGCGTACTTACTTGCTCGACTGACTCGGGAAATTTCTTTTCTTTCTCCTTTACACAACAGCATTTCGAGCTCGACGCCGAGGCGGACTTGATCGCAATGAATCGACCGTCTTAGCGCGCCCTGATGTCGAGGTAAAAACTTGCTTGATCCTCTAGTGGACACTGAAGCGGCATAGAAAGATGTTGTCGACTGCTAAGCCTTGCCCCGGGTCCCGGGCTTGTGTGCCGTTCCCGGGGGGGACGCGCCTTTTCGCCAAGGCTCGCCCGCCTCGGCTACCACGTCGCTCGTTCGTTCAGTACCACTGCACAGTGTCGCTAAGGGGCAGGGCGGGCGGACAGCCATCGGCTGCGTGCAGGAATGACCGAACGCACTCCGCACTCCTCGGCACCTTTCTTCCCTCCTTTTGTCACTATCAAACTTTCTCATTCCTTTGTCTTCTCCCCATTGTCCCATTCTGTCACTTGCAGCACAAACGTTGCAAATCTCGCTCGAGAAGGGGCGCTGCATCTTCCCGGACGAGGACACGCAGAAGGGATTTTCAAATACGAACACATAGCTCGATACAAGGAGTGGTGCAGGTGAGGGGGCGGGGCAATGAATACAGGAGGGAGTGCGGAGGTGGAAAGGTACGTTCGCTGGACATCTGGGTGGCCCTGGCCGAAGGGTTCGTGTTTTGACGCGGGACGGCAACAGCAGTGGCCCCTTAGAAGACCTCGAGAATGCGCTGCAAAGCGGCAGGCTGTACTGCTTGCCTGTCGCACTTGGTCCAGTAGACTTTGTGCTTTTTAGTCAATTCACTGTACAGGCAATGCCGGGCGTGCGTGGTAAGTCCTCCCCTGAAGACGCGGTTTGTTATCACCGTTGGGGGCGCGTCGTCCTCAAAGAACCGCACAGGGAGAAGGCCGGTGGAGCGATGCTCGGGCAGCTCAAATTCCCTCACTAGTGTGCCGGTCCTGTCGTTGCTCAGCTCGAGGGAGAAGGCACGGCCGGCGGGAGAGGCTTGCATGAAGCCCACGAACTCATCGAGGAAGTCGTCGAACCCCTCGACGCCCTGACTGTCGTTCGTTGTGTATTCGTAGGCCTGCAGCCTTCCTTCCGGCGTGACGAGGTATAGGTGCCCTTGCAGCTCGCCGCCGGGCAAGGAGGGTCTAGGTCTGCAAACCTCCCCTACTTCGCCCTCTCCCACGTCCACCTGGTACGATATCATGATGTTGTCCTCCTCGATGTCGAAGTGTTTGTGTACAAGGTGAAGGGAGAAGTGCTCGGTGGCTGCATGGCGCCTGAAGATCTCCTCCAGCTTGGCGAGCTCCTCACTAAATTCTTCCCAAGCGCCTGCCGCATCGGTAATGTAGGGCAGGGTATTGTAGTCGGCAGCGGCGATAGGCTTGTTGAGAAGAAGGGTCATCTTGTTTGCTTGTGGGGGCAGATACGAGACGACATCGGACAACCGAGCTGCTTTATACTCTCCTTGGGAGATCTCTCTTGGGGCTGATTCGGCTCGATCCCGGTGACAATGGCCGACTTCGGCCAGCTGATGTCGTAAGTGCTTATTGTCGCTCGATTGAGGACTTGGAGCTTGACGTTGAACTTGCGGTTGAGCTTGTGACAAGGCCACGTCGTCTGTGACGAGAAAGCCGAGCCTTTCCCTTAACGACGATTGGACCGGTGAAATATCATGGAAAGTCTCAATGCTTTGATGTCTTCAGCGCCGACCGCCAACCAGATTTCCTTTTTGCCCTCGTCAATGTGCTCAGTGGGCCATGCACAGCATCACCGTTGCATATCCGTGACGCCAAAACTCGGTTGGGACAAACACCTGCTGAAATGGAGGGCGAGATAGGTGGCATGTTGCAGAACGAGATCTGGGACGAGTGCAGAGAAGGCCCAGTCTCACTGAAACGCAGCAGGTGAGCACAAGGCGTCCCAAAAAGTCCAGGTTGGCTCGTTTGGAAGGAAGGTGCGGCTACGCTTCCCTGAAACGAGCCTCGCCATTGTTGGTCTCGGGTCCGAGATTGGGGGCCTGCCTGCTCTCGAGATCCCTTCCGACAACGAGAAGTTGTTCTCCGCCTTTTCCATAACTGGGCTGACAATAGAAGGCACAGGGACAAGCTCACTGGTTTGGTTTGGTTTTCAGGCCGACACTAGACAAGAGAGTTCCGTGTCGACACTAATAACCACCCGCCAAGGCCGGCAAAGACGCGACGCGACATCCTGCCTGCCCATCCTATCGTCCTCATCCACCGCGTAAATTAGCCAACAATAAAGTTTGAATAGGCGTCGCCACCGCGCTATCACCCTCGCCCTCGCCCTGACCTGCCCTCAGTTTCGAGTTCATTTCCTTACCACCACCACGGATCGTTCTCCTCTTTGTCGGCTCTGCCACCACTTTTTTTCATCGCCGCGGCCTCCTGGTGTCCCTGTGAGCCTCTCCGACTGTCTTCGGCTACTTTTCCAAAGCAGGCTCACGCGGTTGGCACGTCGACCACAGCCGGCGGTTTTGCCTCCTGCTTACCCACTCGGCACCTCGAACTTCGCCCCTACACGCCAAGATGTCGGCCGTGCTCCTGAGGGCGGATAGAGAGTTCAGATATTTCAAGCACTCCTTGTGGAGCTACTCGGTGTGGGGAGCGGAGGTATGGTACGAGAACTGGTACGTGCGCATCGTCGACAAGCCGGACACCCTCGCCGCCAGAGTGCTACGCTTCGAGGAGGACTTGCCCGAATACGAGGTTAACTTGGTTCTGCACGGCGATGAGGTACGCCGAACGGAGTACAAGGCCGACGACGGTGGAAGGGAACGCTACAGCCCCGTCAGCAGCGACCTGATGAAACGGCTGCCCGTTGTGTCGCCGGTGGAGGGAATACATTTCGTCAAGCGCCCGAGGGGAGATCGGGAAGTCACAAACTTGCTGGCAATGTTGGGACGCCCTGGCGTCATTCAGGTGCTGGGAAGGACGGCCGACAATGACTTGGTGTTTCCTCTCTACCCGTCGAGCATGGAAGCGCTTATTTGCTTAAGCCCCGAGCGCCCAGTGACGCAGATAAAGACGTGGTGCCTTCAAGTGCTGGACAGCCTGGAACAGCTGCATGCGCAAGGCATATGTCACGGCGACGTGGGCCTCCGCAACCTCCTCGACGCGGAGCCCCTCGTACTCTGTGACCTTGAGGGACCCTTTGAGGAGCCAAGCCCTGCGATTCCGGAGGCTCGCAAAGGCTTTCCCTTGAACGAGGCATCGGACGTGTACCTCTTCTCGTTGTGCTTGTGGGAGATGGTGAATCGCAACGCTCCTCGGCCCTTCATCAAGCTCGATCTGCAGGGCCCCTTCGGAGACGTCTTCCGCGCGTGCTCTGCTGAGGACCCAGCCCTCAGGCCGTCTCTAGGGGAGATCAGAGTGATGCTGGAGGCCGTGGATGCGCCATAGAGGAAGAGTATGCGTGCCCGGTGCGTTGCTCGCCGCCTTGAATCGCGAACAGGTGTCTAGCCCGCATGGCGCTTTCGTCCGCTGATCTTTCTTCTCTGCCCGCGGTGCTTTGCCCTACTGCTTTCTTTGGCCTCCGCAGCACCTTTCCCTTCCCTCTTCGGTTTTCAGCAATGTCACTTTGTTTCGCTTCTCACCTCGACGCCGCTCATGAACAGAACCGCACTCGTCCCTTCAGGTCCCTCCGGTTATCTTCTCGGATGGCCTTCTGATAACCAGGGCAGTGCAGCTGGAGGTTATGAATTGATACGAAAATGATGATGACGAGGACTCGGAGGGCTGCTCTTATACTAGATGACAGGAGAGAGACCACAAAGGAAAGGCAATAAAGCAAAGCGCCTGATGGGTGCCTTCAGACGATGACTAGAGTGTTCCGTGTCGACACTAATAACCACCCGCCAAGGCCGGCAAAGACGCGACGCCACATCCTGCCTGCCCATCCTATCGTCCTCATCCACCGCGTAAATTAGCCAACAATAAAGTTTGAATAGGCGTCGCCACTGCGCTATCACCCTCGCCCTCGCCCTGACCTGCCCTCAGTCTCGAGTTCATTTCCTTACCACCACCACGGATCGTTCTCCTCTTTGTCGGCTCTGCCACCACTTTTTTTCATCGCCGCGGCCTCCTGGTGTCCCTGTGAGCCTCTCCGACTGTCTTCGGCTACTTTTCCAAAGCAGGCTCACGCGGTTGACACGTCGACCACAGCCGGCGGTTTTGCCTCCTGCTTACCCACTCGGCACCTCGAACTTCGCCCCTACACGCCAAGATGTCGGCCGTGGTCCTCAGGGCGGGTAGAGAGTTCAGATATTTCAAGCACTCCTTGTGGATCTACTCGGTGTGGGGAGCGGAGGTATGGTACGAGAACTGGTACGTGCGCATCGTCGACAAGCCGGACACCCTCGCCGCCAGAGTGCTACGCTTCGAGGAGGACCTGCCCGAATACGAGGTTAACTTGGTTCTGCACGGCGATGAGGTGCGCCGAACGGAGTACAAGGCCGAAGGAGCTAGAAGGGAACGCTACAGCTCCGTCAGCGGCGACGTGATGAACCGGCTGCCCGTTGTGTCGCCGGTGGAGGGAATACATTTCGTCAAGCGCCCGAGGGGAGATCGGGAAGTCACAAACTTGCTGGCGATGTTGGGACGCCCTGGCGTCATTCAGGTGCTGGGAAGGACGGCCGACAATGACTTGGTGTTTCCTCTCTACCCGACCGACATGGAAACGCTTATTTGCTTAAGCCCCGAGCGCCCCGTGACGCAGATAAAGACGTGGTGCCTTCAAGTGCTGGACAGCCTGGAACAGCTGCATGCGCAAGGCATATGTCACGGCGACGTGGGCCTCCACAACCTCCTCGACGCGGAGCCCCTCGTACTCTGTGACCTTGAGGGACCCTGGGAGGAGCCAATCCCCCACATTCCGGAGGCTCGCAAAGGCTTTCCCTTAAACGAGGCATCGGACGTGTACCTCTTCTCGTTGTGCTTGTGGCAGATGGTGAACCGCTCCGCTCCTCGGCCCTTCATCAAGCTCGATCTGCAGGGCCCCTTCGGAGACGTCTTCCGCGCGTGCGCTGCTGAGGACCCAGCCCTCAGGCCGTCTCTAGGGGAGATCAGAGTGATGCTGGAGGCCGTGGATGCGCCATAGAGGAAGAGTATGCGTGCCCGGTGCGTTGCTCGCCGCCTTGAATCGCGAACAGGTGTCTAGCCCGCATGGCGCTTTCGTCCGCTGATCTTTCTTCTCTGCCCGCGGTGCTTTGCCCTACTGCTTTCTTTGGCCTCCGCAGCACCTTTCCCTTCCATCTTCGGTTTTCAGCAATGTCACTTTGTTTCGCTTCTCACCCCGACGCCGCTCATGAACAGAACCGCACTCGTCCCTTCTGGTCCCTCCGGTTATCTTCTCGGATGGCCTTCTGATACCCAAGGCAGTGTGCAATGAATTGATATGAAAATGATGATGACGAGGACTCGGAGGGCTGCTCTTATACTAGGTGACAGGAGAGAGACCACAAAGGAAAGGGAAAAAAAGCGAAGAGCCTGATGGGTGCCTTCAGACGGAGAATAAAAGGTAATAGGACGGCCAGTGTGGCAGCCGCACTTCGGCACCAAGCCCTCAGGAAACTGCCACTTCCATTCATTTAATAAGATCCTCATTCAATCACCAGCATAGCGCTCTTCCTCCGCCCTCCCATTCTTGAGAATCGCCGCGCAGCTAGGCAAAATCTGGTCGACATCGACGCGTAGGGATTCTCCGAGTTGTTGAATGCATCCAGACCACTCGCATAGGCTACGAGAAATCCGTCTTGTGCTTTTCTCAAACCCCTCTCCACCTTTTTCTTGGTTATTTAGTCTGCAGTGCCAAGCTAGAAGCCAAATATCGAGACAGAGGTCGACAGCTTCAACGCGCTAAAGCTTGGGCCTAGATGGCCGTGCGGCAAGCGGAAGGAAGAAGGCCGCGCCTCTACAGACGAGAAAAGCGATGTTTATGTCGCTCCTCTCGTCTTCAGTCTGGCCGTCCTCATGTCCTATTATTTTCTCATCCCAGAGATCGTCCTTCCCTTCCCCCTTTCTTTCTTCCATTCTCCCACCTCGACCCCCAGGATCGGTTGGCTGGAGAACTAGGTAGCCGTACACTTCATGGATTATTACAAGGTCGCCTGGTCGGAGGCTTGAGCCAGAGGAAGCAAAGAGTGGTGAAGCTCTGTGAGGAGAGGTACATGACGGTGTGTGCTTTCACGTGTGCAGCTATTGCAGTAGCCATTGCGAACCTGTTTGGAAATGCGAGGGAGGAGAAGGCACGGGAAAGAGATTAGCTTCATTGATTCTCCACTCGTCGTCGGCTGCGTCCTCACCGCAGGTATCACGGCTGGTTCCCCCGGGTATATGAGGCGAGAAGCCCAGAGAGAGCCCGCGTGGATTCTAACCCACGACATTCTGGCCGTCTCTCGAGAAACTTCACCAGCTGCCTTGCTGCCTCTTCCCACTCTTCCAAGCCCCGAGACTGCTTTGCCATGAATTCCCAGAATGCGTCCTTGCTGCAAAGAGACGAGATGACGTCCTGAAGTTCTGCGTCGCTCATCAAAGGTCCGAGCCGGTGCGCCATCCCGCGCCTCTCCTCCTCGGCGCTGTGCGGAACGATTGGAGTGACCAAGAAATCAATGGAGTCCAGACGTCGGGGGCTCATTCCATGTCCGCTTACCTGTAGAGCTCGAGGTACATGTCACGGTCAGTTTCGTAGTCCTCCTCACCCCAGCCCTTGATGAGCGATGGATAACTTGCCGCCTCCACCAGTGGAAGCGGCTCGCCACACTTAAAGCCGACCCAATCGATGATCCTAAGAATTAACGCGTCAACGCGCCGGAGATCAGCCTTGAGTACGAGCAACAGTCGCAAATCATCTCGAGGCGGTGGGGCTCACCCGACAATATTCAACTCGTTATCGACGAGTATATTGGAGCCGCTGAGATCGCCGTGAACCATAG
>JAMDHS010000136.1:0-33787 GCA_029717555.1 Peribolospora baueri
TAAACCGGAGCGGGTGATCCGATGGCGGACGAGCGCTGACGATACGACCCTCGTTGTATCATTATCGTGGCAGGTCGTACTGGGATGGAGACAGCTGGGACGTGGACGAGAAGGAGTGAGAAACGGAGAGCGGGATGGACGGGGGGTCCTTGAGAAGGGCGGGTACGAGGATGTCATGTATGCGAGCTATGTCGCCGTTATCAATATGTTTGATCATCTCGTCGCAATGGAACCGCCAGAGGAAGAGGGTCGGTTCGCGGTTGGGGAAGGACGTCGGCGTCGATCGATCGGCGGACGCGCCTCGGGCGGAGCTTTCTCGGCGCGTGCCCGAGACGCGGTGCGGTGCGGTCTCTTTTTCTCGTCGCGTCGCATCATCACACCATCCACATCCACATCCACATCCACATCCACATCCACATCCACATCCACATCGCCGTCGATGGTCCCCTAGTCTAGCCAGACGCCCTACCTCTCGTCGTCCAACACTTCCTTTCTCCTACGCCGACGGTCGAATTACGCCGTCAACCCGCCCCCGCTCGCCGAACTTCCGTGCCCACTCGCGTGCGCCAGCTTTCTTTCCATCCATCCATCCATCCTTGACGAACCCCCTTTCGTACCTTCGCCGCCTTCACCACGTCTTCACAACGCTTCCACGGGCGGCGAGCTTCGGCTCTTGTGCACGACACCAGTCCGCTCGCACTCGGAGACCAGCGGACGCTTTCCAAGCCGGTCGTGCACGAGGACTTCAAGGTGGGAAAACACGCAGATAGACAAACACCCAGATAGTGGTCTGTTCTCGGACCGTCGATCCCACCGTGTCGGCGTCGTGTACGTCGTCCGCTCATCTCCCATCCACCCCTTTCTCACCTCCAGCCGTACTCTGCCCTTCGCCAGGCTCGGCCAAATCTTCATGTCTTTGCTACCCGACGCGCCTCTTCCCCCTCTACCGCTTCCTCTTCGCGTCTGTCGACCACCGCTCCTTACAACGCTCCATCGACGTCCTCCAGCACTTTGGTGAACCTCGACAAAGAACCCGAGCGTTCGCGCCGAGGTGACCTCGACGACGACGATACCGACGACAACTGTGACTGTCGACCCCCTGCTGGCCGGGCCGACTCCGCGCGCAAGACGCCCCCAACCGCGATGAACGGCGTCAGCGTGGCCTCTGTCGCCGCTGCGGACGACTGGGATGAGGTCGAGTTGGACTCGCGACCTTCATCGGCGACGGCGACGGCGACGGCGCACCCTCCGTCGCCTTCGTCCAGAAGGGACCTTCTCCACCGCATCGTTCCAAAAGCCTCGTCTCGCCGTTCCTCGCCCAACGGCGATGTTCCCGGTATGATGGAGGCGCCCACCTCTCGTCCGAACGGCCACATATCAAAGTCACCATCACCATCCAGCTCTTCGTCCTCTGCGAACGGTCGCCATCTTCAACGGACGAGCCCTGGCGCCACTGTCGGCACAGCAGATGTCTACCAGAGCTCGCCGCCTCACAGCTCGCGGACGATCAAGGGTCTCCTTAGGCGGATGGAAGAGATCGGGCGGGGCGAGCTGGACAGGGAGATTGCTCGTGGACATCTTTCACGATCCCCTTCTCGCCATCCGCATTCGCACTCCGAGCACGCCCATCACCATCACCACCATCATCACGACCACCATCGCCAAAGCCCTCGCCGACGTCGCTCGAGATCACTGTCCGTGTCCGAGTCGGAGGATGACTTTTCGCCCACCACCGCCCCCGCGACCCCGCGACGCAAAGGCTCGTTCACCCAGGAGTTTGAGCCGATCGAGACCAGCACACCACGCGGCGCTCTGACCAACCGACCCTCCCCCTCGTCTCGATTTTCCGCCAAGGCTTCCCCGCTGCTCGGACGATCGCGTTTGAACGACCAATCCTCGTCCACTTCCACGCTGCAGCGCCGCCTGGACATGGCTCGGAGGAGCCCGCCCAGAGGTGTTTCTGCCCAGCAGGAGGGAATGGAGGAGGAGGATGACGACGAAAGGGACGGACGGCATGGTGGTAGTCTGCGCAAGGTCCGTTTTTTCAAGGAGGGCGAACTTGGCAGTGAGAGTGACCGTGGTGACAACGATGTAGACGAAAACGACCGGCCAGACGCTCCGAACGGCGCGCGATCGGCAAACAAATTGCGGCCGACTCTCGGTTCGGCTTCTCCGCGCTCTCACGACGGTTCCACCGGCTCGCCTCCTCGAAACGAACCCTCCTCGCCCATCAACTCGTCGATTACCATCCCTCAACGGACGCCCCGAAGATATCGTAGCATCACTCCAGCTCGTCGGCGCGAACGCATGCCGGGCGGCGCTTCAGTCATTCTGCAAGACTATTCAGACCTCGGCTCGCCCTTCCTCCGCGAAAAAGGAAGAGGGGTGGGAAGAGACGGTGTGGGGGACGATGACAAGAATGAAATAGGCAGCGACGACAAGGAGGTCTCTGCAGCCGGACCTAATGCAGCGGATGAGGAGAGCTTGAGCAGGGCGATTCCCAGAGGGCAGCAGGATTTGGCCGACCTGGTCGCCGAAATGACCGCCGAAGCAGGCGATGACTCATTGCAAATATCGCTCAAGCAACTCGCCGAGCTACTCTCTTACAAGTCTGCTTCGTCGCCACAAGCAGCCTCCGCCCAGGGCGCGGACGCGGACAGTCTATCCAGAGCGTTGGCGGCTCAACGTGCCCGCTCGGCCACATCGCAGTCGGAGCTCCTGGGCGCCATCACGGAGCTCAAGGCGCGTGAAGGCGCTGATAATGGCTCCGTCTCGCAGCTGACGAAGCTGGAGCAGAAAGCGAAACAAGAGGAAGAGCAGCATCGAAGGTTGGGAGATAGCGTGGAAGAGCTGAGGAGGAGGGTTGATGGGCTGATGGGCGGCGTCGGGGACAGAGTGAGCTCGCGATGCCTTTGCGCCATTGGCCTCGATTCCGGGACTGACCACCTCGTCTGCCCTGGTTCGTTTGCATGATTTTAGCTCTCGATCCTCGTCGAGGAGGGCATCAAGCACCAAGAGCGGCGCACGCGCACCTGGATGGTGCTCGTGGTGTGCTTCGAGCTCTTGCTGGTTTACTTGATGTTCATGTGGGTATGGTCGCTTCGCAAGACAAGCTGTGCTACAAGCGTTCGCTCACGCCTCTTCCTAATCCCTTTCCTCGTTCCTTCCGCTCCCATCTTAGGTTCGCCAACTCTCGCGCAAACGCCCTCTTTCAGTCCGTCTACTTCGATCCGTTCAACCCCCTCCACTCGCTGCCGGGCAGGTTTCCCACTTCGTCCTTATTCCCCGTCTCCTACGATGACATCGGCTACAGCGGCCGTTCCCATCGCTCCCACAGCGTGCTCGCCGCCCTTACCCGTTGGCTACCTTCCTCGGCCCGACTCGCGTCTCGTACTTACGTCACTGAGGCGGCAGGGAACAGCGGACGCGGCGCCCGTGTCGTCTCCGCTGCTGTCCTGCTCCTGCGCCAATCCGCGGATGCCCTAGTGGATTGGTTCGCACGGCTCGGCCTCGACGATGACTTCGGCCACGGCACCGGTTCGGGGACGCCGTGGAGTGACGTCGGCCGCGTCACCATACCTACCTAATCCATCCTTGCCCCGTCTGACAGAACTCGCATAGTATTCGCTTGTTTGCTCGCTCGGCGGTTTGCCTCCGCCCCTGCCTCCTGCTTGTCTCGGCCCTTTTCAGCTTGGCTGCGTGTGATAGATATACCCTTGCTCGTCCGCACTTGATACTTTTCCGTATGCCTCCATGCTCGGAATTCACCACCGCCTTGCAACCTCTCTCCCACAGCATCGTTGATCGTTTCGTCTTGCGTTCGGCTCGGGTCGCCTCGCTTCCTAGATCAATCGATGCAGCCGTCCTCGTCCAAGGTAGCCTCGTCGTCCAACCGTTCCTCCGCACGCCTTCCACCTCCAGCTCCTTGCTGTTGCCTGTATATCTTCGCCAGGTCCTCCGGCGTGCTTGCGTCCTCCATGCCCTTGTCCTCTCGAAGGCGGATGAACCGCGGAAAGCGCATGCTCAGTCCCCTCTCCTGGCTCACGTGGCCCAGGGCGGCCGTGTAAGCGGGTGAGACGGTGATGTCGGCGCCTCGGATCTCCCACACTTCTCGAGGCTCGAACCACACGTCCGGAAGGAGATTCCCCGTTTCGTATAGGTGCGGCGGAGGCGCTCCTCGCGCTCGATAGCACTGGGGCGTGCCTTCGGGGAAGCGCTCGTTGAGCGATTTGTAGAAGGCGTCGGTGAAGCCTGCAAAGAGAGAGGGAGGAAAGGGGAGTGAGCACGATGGGCGGGGTGAAGACGATGGCGAAACTGCTCCACGCGCGAGCTTACCGCTGATGCACTTGCAGACGGCCTATGACATGTTTCATGTGAACGACAGCGACAGGCGATGAGTATGCCGATGCCTGGAGCAGGTCTCGTTCGACCACCTCTCTTCGCGAACGTGCTTTTAGCTCACCTGATACGCGCCACTCTCCTTGTCGTACACGGCAAGGAGGATCGGGCTCCACCACGTCGCCTTTCTGCCCATCCCGTGCCAGGCGCCGATGGGCACAAGATCCAACGAGTCGCCCAAACCATCGACATAGTCCTTCTTGACCTGCCCGCGCGAGGAAAAAAAGTCTCGTTAGGAACAAAATGGTCCGAGTTACGACGTCGCCTGTCGAGTTCACGATGACAACTCGCCTTGAGCCAGGATTCAACGCGCTTGTCTGCATCCAGGCGTTGAAGGTGGTCTTTAGCATACCAGCGAGCATGGAATATCCCTTGCCGTGTCGCCCAAGCAAGCCAGACGTTCTCTTACCAGGCTCGTACGTGGACAGCAAAGCCTTTCCCCTGCTGCCGTTGACACCCTTCCCATCCCTCAAGTCAACATCGCCCGCATCCTGAACACTCGAGACTGCTTCGCCATCCATTTTCTGTGTCATCGTCGTCCCGGTCTGCTCGTCTTCTTCTTCTTGTTGTCCGTTTCCCTCCTCTTCCTTCTCATCTGTGTCGACCCAACGGTGGTCCAAGACCTTCACCATGATGCCCTCACACTTGGCCTTTTGCGCTTCCTCGAAGAAAGCGGCCACTTCGTCTGGGTCGGTCGACTCGAGGGAGCGAACGTGAGCGAAGCGGGCTAGTAGGGGCGATGAGGGGGCGAGGGGAGGCAAGCGGGTGTGAAGCAAAGACCTTCGATGACGGAACGGCAGTTTGAGGAGCGACTAAAACGGCACGAGGGTCGATAATGATCAGCGCGATACGTCGAATTGTTGAGACCCTCAACCGACCCAGTCGCTCTAAAGAGCCACGTCGACCATCGCTCACCTGTCCGTTCAAGTACATGAGGTCAAAGGCAAAAATGCCTACTTTGACTTTTACATCTTGGAGGGAGACGTCCTTTCTACTCCGGTTCGCCAATGTTTGGAAGGGCAGGAGCTCCCCAGACGGGGAGATGGCCACCACTTCCGAATCTAAAATGAACGATGTCACTGGCTCGTGACATTCCTCTCCTTCATGCCGCAACGCGAGATAGGGCGCGGAAACGTCCATCGATGTGGCTGGGCTGGGCAAACCAGAAGCGCCGATATCTTGTGCCGCTGCATTCGCAGCTTCGGACTCGGATTCAAGGCCCAAAAGAAGCGGCATGAGGTCGACAATGTCCGGGTACTTGTCCGTCATACCCTGCACGCGACAAGAACGCATGTCAACCCTTCTTGCGACGAACGAGGTCCTTTCAACTCGATACTCGCTCACCTCCAAATGCCTACTGAACAGTCTCACAAATACCTCCCCATCGCGCCCTACCCAACGGCCCCGATCCTTCCCCTTGGACCCTTCCCGCGAGATACCGAGGCCGCTCGCCTTAAGCCTCCGCCGCTTCTCCGGATCCCGCTCGACTAGCACGTGTACTTGCGCACGTTGGCCATCGTATTTGAACTCGGAGCAGAAGGCTCGAGAACCGAGCTTGGCGTGCATGGACGGTAGAGAGCGTGTGATGGAGCCCAGCATGGGCGAAATAGGGACTCCTTCGGAATTGACCAAAGACGTGAGTGGTTTCAGTCAACACTGGAGCAAGATTGCTTCTCCGCAGTTCAGCTGAACGACGATCATCGACACTAACCGATACTTAGCTGTACTTTTTTTTCAAGACCCTCGAGACCTACGTCGAGCAGTGCAGGAACGATATCGCTGAAGTTTGGGTGCTGCGCATAGACCTCTCTGACAGCGACCGAGAAAGACATTCGCGCGTCAGACCATATGCGCTCCCTCCAAAACGAAAACGGTGCTTAGAGACAGTCCTTCGAACTCTTTATCAGAGTAGATGACCCACCGAACGAGCTTCTCCGCCCTAGCCAGTTTTTCCATGACAGCCAGTCTCCTGGGTTCGTTCCTCTCCTTCGGCTTGGGAGCTGAGGCACTGATGCCCACGCGCTCCGAGCGAGAAATGTAATACTTGCTTGTCTCGGCTTTGGTCTTTTCCCGCGCCTGAGCTTTGCCTTGCGGTGAGAACCGCGTCGACGTGCAGCTGTCCAGCTCCGACTCCCAAGAACCAGCGGTAGCTGGAACGTCACCATCCTCTCCACCCTTCATCGCGAATGCCCTAGCAAGCGCGGTACCGATGCTAGTCTTGACAGCTCCAATCCTCAAATTCGCACAGAACGTGCGCACGAGGAAGCGCACCTCCTCCCCGCGCGCGGAGACCATGAGCTTTTGAACCAGGTTAAACTTCTGATTCTGGCTTCCCTGTCCGGAAAGAGCGGAGATCTGGTGTAGAGTGGAGAAAAGCCTTTGTACGGTAATTGGAGAGGGCGTGATGAGTGGGCGGGAATTCGAGCGTGCGTGGTAGGCTACATCGCCAGGGTCTCCGTATTTGTCCTTGTCGCCAGCGAATATGTTGCCAAGGACAAGATCTGTCAAAACTCATCAACAGTAAAGTTCAAGGCATTAGATACGCGCTATGCTCACCCAGAGGGCCTTGAGACCATCTCTTTTTGCTCCACTAGTCTCCAAAATCGCTCTGTTGATGATACTGCCTCCGAGGCCAAGCTCGACGCCTTCATAAGCTGGCGCAATGTGATTGCTTATGAGATACACCGAGGGCAAGAGGCTGTCAGGGTCATGTTGAGCGATAACTCGCAAGAGATTGGTGAGAATGGTGGTGATAAGGAGCCGGGAGCGAGTGCCCGTGATGGCAACGAAGGCCGCCGTTAGCAAAGCATACGGGGCCGTCGGCTTCTGCTTCATATAATTTTCCGACGTTGATGGTTCCGTAGTGCCAATAGTTGCGATAGTCGGCCAGTTGCCCGTGTCCACTTGCGCTGGGTCGAAACTAAGGATGTCGGTGCTCAGAGCGATAGATTCGATGGAGGCGTCCATGGCGGCTGGATCAAATTGGACTCTGTGAGAGTGGAACTGAGACGCCCCATTGGATTGCAGATGTTGTTGTACATTATCTTGTTTGGTTGAAGGTTCACGTCTCGTTATCCATCGACGATCAAATAGGGGATAGAGATGTGGAGACGGCTGTGACCTCGGCGGTGTTCGTGGACCAAGCGGCCCTCCGGCGTCGTCAGACATATCTTGCGATTCCATAGCTAGTCTCCTCGCCATGGCCTCATCAAGTCTGCTCGTTTCTTCCGCTCTTCGCAGTTCTTCCATGTCGACGCCTTCGCTCCTTGCTAGCTGCCTTGCGAAGAGCTCGTCGCGCTCCTCTTGTGTCAGCTCGTCTTCGGCCGTTGCGCCCTGGCCACGTCGAACGTTGCCAGAGAGATTAAACGACCTGAGGCTCTCCTCCTGTGTCGGCAGAACATCAGCAATGCTGACGTCTTGTGCAGCCTTGGCTGGTGTCTTGCCTTTTGGCGACTTAAAGAAAGCCTCGAGAGAGCGTTGACCGTTCGCGTTGGCTGCTTGCTTCTTGGCCTTCTTCCTGGGTGTCGTCGGAGAGGAAGAAAGACGCTTCTCGGGTGCCATGGCGTCCAACGGCGTTATGACTTGCTGCAAAACGTCGGTGTATGGTCAGCGTAGGAGAGAAACGAAGCAGGTTGTGGACATACGTTCGTTTGTGGCCGTGATCGTGTTCACCCGATTACGTCAGACCACGTGGCGCCGATCTCAAAATGACGCCTGGACGGTGCACTGCACCTTTTGCCTTTGCCCTTCGCCACCATTCGCGCATTCCTTCACTACATGCCTCCCAAGGTGGAGACACGCCGTGTTAAGGCCTCGTTTAGGTACTCTGATGTCAGTGCGACCTCGGCGTCAGGAAACGGTTCTAGGAGAGGCAGCCGACGAAGTCGTCGTGTGGAGAGCTTGGGAAGAGACGTGAAAGCTTTCGACCTCGAAGACGAACTTGCGAATTCGTGAGTGAATCATCTGAAGCCCCAGAAGCTAGCAGTTGAGGCGGCCTGAATTTACGGTTTTGTTGACCTTTTGCAGGTACGATCCAAGCGCTGCCATTAATGTCTCTACCCGCTCTACGAAACGCTCTGTCCAACATTTGACGACGATCGCCATGCAGATTGTCGCCCGAAATTTCTCCCGACTTCTTTCAGAAGCGGTGGACGACAACCAAAATGAAGCGGACAGCCACCAGGATTCCAAGGGAAAGCGCAAAGAGATTCCTTTGGGGGCTCAAGCGACGGCAGCTTTTAACCGTTCGCTACAGCCCTCCCTATCTCGCATGTTGGCTCTCCACCAAAGAGACCTTGTCCGCTCTCTCCCTGACCAGTTGAGCATGAGGCTTTTCGATAACCTTCTTCAGCAATCTCCAGGGGTTCTGGGGCACACCGCCCTTATACATTTCTTTTACGACTCGTCCCGGCCGACCGTCCGCCTGACTGGGAGTCTTCCATTGCGGGCGCCCATCCAAACCTTGCGCACTGCTGTGGGTGGCTTGGGAGGCAAGAATATGAGCTTGAGGAGGCTGGATTTGAGCGGAATGGTCAAAATTGGGGATACGGCTCTGGCCTCACTTATTCGCCATCTTCCCAATCTGCAAGAAGTTACTATCCGAGGGTGTGCTCGTGTCGGCGACGAGTCCGTGATCGCCTTGGCGCGAACAGTGGGTGCAGGATTGCGCATCTTAAACGCAAATTTGACGAGCACTACTTGGAAGGGGCTCTCTGAGGTTGTCGGCCGCTGCGAGAACTTGGAGGTTCTCAAGGTCGCTAATGTTCGCAGCTTGGTGAGTTTTGCGTGCAGTTTTTATCCTTTGCATAATTTATGTTTGACGGGTTTCCATTTGCATCACATTTATAGACGGATAAGGTCATTTGGGAAATGGTGACGCGGGCTCTTCAGGTGTCGTCCTCGAGCCATTCGGGCTCCTCCCGCTCTTTCATACCCCTTTCCAATCTTCGCTCCCTCAAACTTCGCCACACCGAGATCGGTGCGAGCGGTCTTGGACGCTTACTGGAGCTGTGCGGTCCAACAGGCAAACTCGAAAAACTTGATATCGGAAATACTCAAGTGGGACCGGAAGGTTTGGAGGTTCTTGGAATTGGCCTGGGCATGTGGCGCGACGGGCTTCCTTCTGCCTTGACAACGGCGACAGACGCGGAAGGACGGCCGCGCAAGAAGGCAAAGGGCTTGAAGTCATCTGCTCGCATGCCGCAGTTCCCTTCCTCCGTAGCCACGAACAAGCCCCCTCCGTACACAAAGATCGTCAAGCTTTCGTTGGCGGGTTTGCCCCTCTCCAAGGCTTCATTCGGAGCGTTTCTGAAAACACTTTGCGAGCCTTGGCATCCGCCATCGAATTCGGAAGGAGATCAAGCGCCTACGAATGTTCCTCCGCCTAGACCTGCTTCATTGAAAATCTTGGACCTCAGCAGGACCGTGGACGCTCGAATTGCAGCTCAGGCGCACTCGACCCCAGGTCTGCTGACTGTTCGCTCAGTGGGGCCGTCGGGCTGGGCAGGCCCTTCGATCGACAACGAGTTCCTCGAGGCCACGGTGACACCCGCATTGAGCCGACTCCTCGAAAGCCAGTGGAAGTATCTACGGCATTCTCGCCATCACCAGAGAGGCTCCTCGAGCGAGGAGCATATTGATTTTGGGCTCAAACGACTGAGCTTTAGAGGCGATGTGTCTCTTTGCGACTATAGCTATGGAAAAGAGTTTCCGTTCAGGGACTTCTTAGGCAGAGTTGGTCGATACTGCGAGGTGGGTTTCCGAAGTTCAAAGAGAAGGGATAAATTTACTGCGTTTCCTGAATTATCTTCTTCCCGTTTTCAGATCCTCGACCTCACAGGCGTGTGGTTACACGCTGCTAGTTTCGAAAGATTTTGTTGGGATCCAGTTGGAAAAGACCCATTTCCGGGGTCGCCTTTGTCATCACCTCCTCCGGAAGGAGGTGAGCGGGCTGTGCACTTCAGAGAGGAGCATCTCGGAGAGTCGGAACAGACGTATCAAGACATGGAAGACGTGATGCTCCAAGAGCCGCTCATCAGGCCAATCACCCAGACCCTCCTCCTAGACGACACGTCAGTTGGCGATGACGCTCTCAAGCTCTCCCCTTGTCGCGAACTCAGGGTCCTTAGCTTGGCCAGGACCAAAGTGACAGGTCAGTGTCCGCTTCAGCATCCTTGCGCGACGGCAGACGAAGGACCTTTCCAGCCGGATCCCCACCAGCGCTGATCCTCACCCTTCCTCGCACAATGTCCACTCAGACGAAAGCATCTTTAACTTGTTGGACGTGTGCCCCAACCTTCATACTATCGATCTCACCAGTTGTAGGGGTATTCCTGTGGCGGACCGTCGAAACATCTTTCAGGTGAGGGAAGGGGAGTCTTATGTGAGGCGCTTCTCTTCACCCTATGTCCATGGCTTTCTGATCACTGTCCTTGACATTGCCGCAGGCTTGGGAACGACGAAAGGAGTCTCTTCAAACGCGGAGGCCATAGCGTGGGGACCGCAGCGTTGACAGCAAAGGGTCGTCCTAAGCAGTGGAAGGACCACGAACAGGTTTTCCAAACTGCTACCTGCTCTCACTGCCTTTTCTTCCTTTCCGTGTCTTGAACATCGGCAGCGCTGTCAATTCCGTAGCTGTACAGTATTACAGCTTTCCCTGTACCTGGCACTTCTTCCTCTCCGACCACGGACATGACTTGGCTGCACCACCTAGGCGCTGTTCTATACTTGTGTTACATGACCATCCCACCCTCAGGATCCGCCACACCGAGACTGCTCTCACGCCCCTACGCCCTCACAAACGGGATCCTGAACCCGCTCAGGAGTAACCGAGCCTTCTCCTGCGCTCCCTTCCCGCGGACGTTGGTCTTGAAATCCATCTGCATGCCGTAGCCTCGCGGATACGAGTCGAAATTGACCTCAATTTGAGGCCAGAGCGCCATGGCCTGCGGAGGGAGGCCGAAGCTGACGACGCCAGAGGTAGCCGAGGCCGACTTGGGAGAGGCCGAAGAGGGAGGAAGGGGGACGCCGGTGAAGGAGCGGAAACGAGGGAGGACGAACTCGACGAGAGTCATGAGGAACGTGTGCGCCTCGGCGCCCTTGAGTTCGACTTTGAGGCCCACTGGCATGCCCTTTCGGACCTTCCAGACCGCCACTCCGCTCTTCGCTCGAACAATTTGGATGCCTTCTTCTGACGCCGCCGAGGCAGACCCTAGGCCGGAGGAGGCCGGATCAATCAAAAATTCCCCGTCCTTGCCCACCACAGTCTCGAAATCAGCGTCCTTGCCGGTGATGGCGCGGAGGGCCATGATGGCGGGCAACAGCTGCTGCTTGGTCCCAATCGCCTCACGCACGTACGTGTGTACCGTTACGCTCTCCAAGCGCACCACATTGTCCGGGTCCGTGGGGGTGGAAGCCGGGATGAGCGATCGGTTGCCACGCGGGGGTCGCGCCGGGCGGTTAGATGAGTACGGAGACGAGGGGTCCCATGACGGAAGTCGCGCCTTTGGGTCCTCATGTGCACGGGAGAGGGTAGAGGAAGAGTCGGTTCGGTGATCGTAGGTGAGGTACATGAGGTCCTCGGCCAATGTCGCCTCCCAGTGCTCCTGTAACCGATTCAACTGCGTCGGACCGAGCTGAAGGGGGGCCGAGACTTTTCGGAACGAGGGAGAGGTGGAGGAGAAGCATCTCCGCGGCGTCGCCGTCGCTAGAGGAACTCGTGGGGGCACGAGAGCACACCGCGACGAGGATGCGCACGCCGAAAAGGCACTGCGAGCAGCCGCCATGGTGAAGATGTGGGAGGAGTGGCAGCTGTTGACTTGCTTCTGGGTAAGATCAAGCCTTGTAGATGAAAGAAGGTCGCGTGGTGAGGATTGCCGCAGGAATTCACCTTCCCACGTCGAGGTTAGGGTTGGCAAGATTACGTAAGTGCACTGCTCAACTACGTGTTCCGTCTGAATACAACTAACTACACTGGGCGCCAACACAGAATGTCCAGCGTCCAACCTTGGCAAGCGAACACGCAGTATACCCAGGGTGCCCAGGTCGAGCACCAAGGTGAGCCTAGAGGAGCGCACCTTAGCTCTGGGAACAGAAGCCTTGCCCTTTGTTCCACACGCTCGCTCGGCAAAGGTACCTCGACCTAGCTTCACGGCCGTCTTGCTGACATACTTTGTCTCCTCCTCACTTGATTTCAGGTACCCTGTACAGCCTCATTCAGCCCCACACCTCTCTCCCGGGCTGGGAGCCACCTCAAGTGCCTGCGTTATGGGCGCCCGTAAATTCACAGCCAGCTCCAGCACAGGCGTCGGCGGCTGCGCCGCCGCCAGCAAGACCTTCACAGCCAGGAAATGACGGGAAGAGCGCTGACAAGAATGGAGCGCCGCAAGCGGGCGTCGCATGTCCTCCGCCGGTGGAAGATGCGCCCCAACAGGTGTATCAACAAGGGTCATCGTCAGCGCCATGCGGAGGAGACACCGACGCCGGCTCCCGGGACGGATACTATGCTCCAAAGCCAGCTGGCTACACAGACTAAGCTACAGAACACTCGGATCGGATTTGAACGGTTCTGGGACTCTCATCCGGCTGCAGGCAGTTGCGGTTTTAATGAGTAATGGGATTAATGGGACTGGGGGCGTGGAAATCGACACCTGAGAAGCAATCTGTCTCAACTAGTAAGAGTAATACGCCCTTGTTCCTCCTGCACGACCATCTAGACGTCCAAAAGCGAGAATAAGAAGAGGGAGTCTTGTGTTTCCATCCTGAACACGTAGGCCCGAACGAGGATTGGAATGGGTAAGAGGGAACAGCAAGTCAGCTAACTGAAGAAGACATTTACGCCCAATGGACCAGACCTTCGCTGAACCGGACGGCCCCTCAGAAACGCCTTTTTGGTCCCCATTCGCACCCCTCGCCTCCTGTGTCGTCTTTTCTCCGTCTCGTCGTCCATGCAGGCGCTTGCGCACGTGTGGACAAGCAAGAACTAGAGAAGGATGGACGACAGACGAGGGTGCTTGCTGAAACAGTCGTGTATCGTCCTCGAGGCAGGCTATGATATCGTATGACAGAAGGGGTTACAACCGTTACTCACCCAAAACTGACTTACGTATGGCCTCCTGGCAAGTATGGAGTGTTGTGGCCCGCCGAACGAAGGGTAAAACTGTGTGTGCAAAGCCAAGAATTCGAGGGGCGAGGTATACGCGAGAAGGAAAGCGGCTCGATTCTATGTTGCAAACACGTTGCGGACATTCAGCGCAAGAGCACGCAGAGGAGTGTGAAAGGAAGAAAAAAAAATGTGGATACATCAGGTCATTCCCAATCCATGGGCTCGTGCAGCCTCTCCAGAAGAGAGGAGCGGCCTCATCGGCAATGGTTTTAGAGCACCCGTTCGACCGAAAGGGTCTTCCGTCTGGACGCTGTCTGTGACGTTTGGACGACCATCGGCTCCCCTCGAAAGAGTCGCCGACGGCGCCTCCCAACACCAGACACCGGCCAACCTTGGCATGTGCGAGGCGGGACGAACAAGTCGGCCTGCCGAATGCCGAGGCTGAAGACGGTCTGGAGGCAGCGTCGTGGTTGAAAAAGAACGGCTGGAGGAGACGCCAGCCGAATAAAACAGCGCTGGTGATGCCGCAGCATGCGACCGCGCGCGCGAGCTTCCTATCGCACGCTGCGCTTCGGAAGAAGTCGCACGGGCGAGACGAAGAAGGCCAAAGTGGTCGAAACTGACCTCGTCGCCGGACCTTTCAGCGTCAGCGCAAGCGTCGTCCAGCCCCACCACTATTCCCGCCGGCGGCGCCACCATGGCATCTTCGAGCGCGGCCGCTTCGGCGCCCAGCACTTTTGCCCGTCTTCTGCGCCGCTCCAAGGCCTCCTCTTTCGACCCTGCCGTCGACCAGGTCTACACTACATACGGAGGCTACAAGCATCGCGGCGATTGGGGATTTAAGCATCGCCTCCCCGCCACTTCTGCAGGCGGGAAGTACCATCTCCGTTTTGCTGCTCTTCGCTCTTTCGACTCTCCCGAGGGGCAGACGGACTTCCGGCCTCGTGAGCGGGAGACCCTCTTCGTTAAGCGATGGCACGAGACAGGCGCCGCTCTCGACGACGACGGTGGTAGGGACCTTGGGCCGAGGCCGTACACCGTTTTCGACCCATCTACGCGGAGGTTGCTCCCAACGGACAAGGAGGTCGTCGCGGGTGGGGAGGCCAAGTTGCAAGAGGTCCGGAGCACCGCTGGTTATGGCTACGAGATCGGAGTGTTCGGCAGCAACGAGGGTCGCTACGCCGAGGCTCCGATCCATCGAGACGACCTGCGCTCCATGAGCCAGCGAGAGTTCCGGGCCCACCTCGAGCGCATGCGTCAGCTACGACCCGCCTTCAAAAAGTATTTGGCGAGCCGGACGAGGAGGAAGTTGGAGCGCAAGGAGGACAAGTCGGCGGCAGAGGCGGAAGCGGAGGCCGCCGAGGTCGACGGCACAGAATCAACAATCGACATGTGGCAAGGCAGGCTGGACGACTCCACGACATCGTCCATCTTCCTCTCTGCGCTCAACTCGTCCCGCATTTCCAACCGGGACGACACCAAGCTTCCCCAGTCGCCCCTCCCCGCGCACCCTCACGGAGGCCTCGCCTATTCCAGGCCCGACCCCATTAACACGCAGCTGATCTCTCCCCCCGTGCCCGGTCGCGCCTTGCACGTCGTCAATACGTTCCGCTCTCGATCCGGCCCTACACTATCCCTGGGCTCCCCCCCCGCCTATGGCTCCAGCCGATCCACCGCCGTAGGTATCGCTGGAACGATAGCCCAGCTAGACTACCAGCACCGCGAGGGTGTCGATCCAGTTGATTGGACTCGCCGAGACAGCTCTCGAGGCGAATCCACCTTCCGCATCCTCTCTGCCCAGCTCGTCGACTCCCCTCCCGGGGGCCGCTTCTTCCTCGCCTCTGAAGCGACTGCCAACCCCAATTCCGGCTTTTTGGAGATGCGAGTCCGCGCTGTGCCGCAGAGCGAAGCTGAGCGTCCCAACGTGCACCTACCGGGGAGCCCAGAGTACGTGGCCAATGAGAGGAAGAGTCGCGCATCGAATGGCGTCGAGCCGTTAGACTTTGGCAGGTATGGCGTCATCAACAGACTTGGTCGCTCGTCCTCATCCTCTCCCCTGTCCGGATTCTACACGGAGAAAGAGATGGAAAGGGCGAGGTCGCGGAGGCAGCGGAAGAGCAGGAGCGGCAGAGAGATGAACATCGCTGGTCTGGACGCTGGTCGCGGTCCCCAGCCGGGTCAACCCGCTTCTTCATTGGGACAGCAACGGAAGGCAGGTGACATTTCGGCGGGTAAGGATGCCGGACAGGCGGGACAGGGCGTGATGGCATCCTTGGAGAGGCTGTTGCAACAGAGCGGGCGATGAGCCGACTTCCTGCGGAGCGGTGGGGTGTCTATCTTTCTCCTCACTTGTATTCAGCCGTATGGATTCCAGGTGAAGCGAACACAATGCATGCTACACCTGTCTTTTCACACACACCTAATGCAGTGTGGGCTGTTTGACTTGTACTTTTCATCGTCACGAACGAGAAAGCAACGACAAGGTCCAAACAGTTCATATGACATGATGTGATGCATTCCACGCTGGCGGCAACCGCCCAAGCGATAAGCGGGCCAGGGAATCTAGTTTCGAGAACCTAAAGCTACAGTTGGAAGTTTGGCTTGGAAATGAAACGGGGAAGACGATATAAGGGAGGGAGGGGAGGGCAACTGCGACGAGATGACGGCCGCTGTGCATGCGAACAGGACAATGTAGTGGTTTTGTGGAGTGATCGAGGAATGAGAACATGATGCATGGCCCGATGGTCGCGCTTGTCGACTGGGGTTTTGTGGACCGCATGTGTACGTGCGTGGTGACACCAGTTCGCCCGCATGGTCTGCCCCTTCTTGAGTATAAGCGTGGAAAGCTGCTGACGTCGGTATGAAGCATGTAGCAAGCGGTGCATGCTGCTGCGCGAGAGGATAGCGATGACGCCGGCGCCTAATTCGCGCACTCTCGACCATCACCCGGAGGATCGCTCAGTCATGCAGAGCGATGAGGCTCTGGACGCGGGTCATGTTGCTCTTTCCCAGCATGGGCCTCGTCAGAAGGAGGTCCATGAGCGGCGCGAACAGCTGTGCCCTTCCCTCGGCCACGTCGGCCGCGTGCTCCGTCTCCTTGTGGTCCTCGCCGGTCAGCGCCCCCAGTCCGATACCTACGCCCAGTCCTGCTGCGGAGGCGATGCGCAGTAACTCGTCCCATGATACCCAGTGCCAGGCCTCGCACTTCTCCGGCTCGACGACCTGCAGTGGGATCCGCGATGAAAAGCGCACAGAGGTAAGCGACGCAGTTCCCAAACTCTCAAAGGCGGCCTGGACTTATAGCTGAAAAGCCGAGGCTCACCGTAGGTTGCTGTCGCTCGTCGACGAGCTGACCGAACATGAAGATGGTGACGTAGTGCTGATCAGAAAATGAGCGCTCGCGCTCGTCAGCAAACCGTCTCACACTCTATCAGATCACAGAAGCGGAGAATTGACTACACACCTGTCGAGCCTCGCCAATAACTGGTGAGTTGACGGCCGTAAGGAACTCTATGCGATCAATGTCCACGCCAGTCTCCTCGAGCGCCTCCCGTCGTGCGCAGTCCTCAAAGGACTCATGCATTTCGAGATGACCGCCTGGAAGGGCAAATGTTCCTGAACGAGATGTGGTGTACACGGGCGGACGCAAGAGTTTGAATGTTTTGTGAGAAAGGGCGTCTGTCAAGTGGACAATCGCGTAGCAAAGCCGGTGATACGATACGCACCATGACCATGGCTGCCGAGCCGCTTGCCAAGTAAGAACTCTCCATTTCTGTTGAGGACGAAGATGCCAACGCCAACGCGCGGGCCTTGAACTGGTGGGTTGCTGGCGGTCTGAACGTCGACGGAAGAGGAAGAGCTGGAGCCAAGATCGACTTCAGGGGCGACCTTGGAGCGTACAGCGGAGTTGGTGATTGCGGTGGTGGCGGTGGCGGCGGGGACTGGCATGATGGATGACTGAACGATGAGAAGAGATGATGAAAGAAGGGGGGTGCCCGTCAAGAAAGATTAAAAGGTGGGTTGGCTGAAGTAGAGATGATCGTATGTGGCGCGAGATCTCTACTGAGTCTAGCTGTCTACGCCTCTATGCGTCTATGGGAAGGGGCGAGCGGGGTAGTGGATGACAGAGCAAGACGACTTTCACGTTCCCCGCGCCAGAAATCCATACCTCTATATATACGTGACCCCACTCTCGCTCGTGCCGGACGAGCTCGTCGTTGACGTCGGAAATGCCTCGCTGACGAGGTGGCGAGAGTAGGACACTTTCCATTTCAGGAAGAAAGCACGATTCTATCCTGTCAACAGCCCACCTCCCTTTCAGGCGCTTGTTTCAAAGGGCAGAATAAGCCTGTTGTGGCGTATGAAACAATCCTCTTCCGAGATTTGAATGGCGCCGCGAATATCGACGGGACCCTCGCAGCCGCCGATACCGCCAAGGGGGGATGCCGGCGGGAGCGCTCTTACAGGGCGGTTTTGCCAACTCGGACGAGCCGGAAGTGCACCCGGTGGTGTTGTGTTGTGCTGGAGAGATAGGTTACAGTATCAGACGAAGCATCCGAGACGAGAGGAAGTTATCTTCGTATCGATCAGCCTCTGATGTCACTGCCGGATCACCTCGGCAAGCCGGATGGACGAGCTTCACACGTGCACTCACGTGACAGGCACATGGTCGTGGGAAACTTTCCACCTTGCCTGTAACCCTAACACTCTACCCGCCCGCCCGCCGCCAGCTGCATGGAGCGGAGGGCAGGGCAAGGGCGAGCTGGAGATTCGAGAAGGACATCCATCCGCCGCACCTCCCACTACCCACCATCCTTCCTCCCCTCCTTGTAGTCTGTCGGCTTCGTCCCTCCTCTCCCTCCTCCACGTCTCTCCACTTGCCGCTCTCTCTTTCTCCCTCTGTCACGTTCCCTCAGCGACTCTGTCAAAATGGCCGCCGTTGTCGAGCAGGTGAGTGAGGAAAGGGGGGGGGAAGAGAGGACCAACCAGGCGCCGGTGAACCGACCTTTTCACCATCTCTTTTCCATTCCGACTTGTCCCTTTCTCGTTTGTTGGTACACAGGATCCCACCGCCCTCCAGTCGTACGTCGGCTTCGACAGCATCACCAAGCAGATTGAGAGCAAGCTCCTCAAGCGCGGCTTTCAGTTCAACGTGATCGTTGTTGGTGCGTACACCCTTTCGCATAGAGTCGTTCACACACGTTTAGGTCCTGAGGTAGTGTCTGGACGGCGAACACGGTGTGGCTGACTAGGGTACGGACTGCTTGTCCGACCATCTCTATTTGCATCCTATCTGCCACCAAAGGCCAAACCGGTCTTGGCAAGTCGACGCTGATCAACACCCTCTTCGCCTCGCACCTCATCGACTCCAAGGGCCGCTTCGAGGCAGACGAGGTGGTACGCACCACGACCGAGATACACCCCGTCTCTCACGTCATCGTGGAGAACGGCGTCAAGCTTCGTCTCAACATTGTCGACACCCCCGGTTATGGTGACCAGGTCAACAATGAAAACTGGTGAGTGGGCGAGGACATGCTGCTAGATTGCGGCAGCAGCACCTTTTTTACATGAATGCTGAGCGACCATACCATCTCTACAACTCCAGCTGGGATCCCATTATTAAGTACATCAAGGACCAGCACTCGGCTTACCTGCGCAAGGAGCTGACGGCCAAGAGGGACCGATACATCCAGGACACGCGCATTCACTGCTGCCTCTTCTTTATCAACCCCACCGGTCACTCTCTTCGTCCCATCGACGTGATTGTTATGAAGAAGCTCAGTGACGTTGTCAATGTTGTGCCCGTCATTGCTAAGAGCGACGCTCTGACCCTCGACGAGAGGGACATGTTCAAGGAGAAGGTGGGCGGTTCATTCTGTGTCGCTCCAGGGAAAGTGAAGATTTGGAAGAAGACCCCACAGCTAATTCGCGTCTCTTGCTTCTGCCACGATTTCGTAGATCCGCGCTGAGCTTGAATACCACAGCATCCCCGTCTATCCCTTCGACACGGAGGACTACGAGGACGAGGAGAGGGAGCTCAACGAACGTATTCGGGTAAGGATCTCAAACAGATTTGTCTGCTAGTATGCAACTGCGCGAGCTACCCGATTCCGGCTGCAGGCGTGCTTAACGAGTCGAACCTGTCTTTCCTTTCCCTGCAGGCTTTCATCCCCTTTGCCATCGTCGGCTCGGAGCGCAACGTAGTCATCGATGGAAGGCAGGTGCGTGGTAGGAAGAACCGGTGGGGCGTCATCAACGTCGAGGACGAGAACCACTGCGAGTTCGTCTACCTGCGCAACTTCCTCACTAGGTGAGTTTGTTAAGAGTTAAGCCGTGCTGGCGGACGTGGCGCGTATGGGGCGACGTGGCGAATGAGCGAGATGGTAGCTGGGTGGTGTCGATTCGTCTATGGCGTACGGATAGCGAGAGATTGTTTGCTTGGTCTCAGCAGGGAGGCTTGTGGAGCGTCTGACTGACTGTCTACGACTACTTACCTCCTTTTCGTCTACGTCACGTCAGGACCCACCTCCAAGACCTGATCGAGACGACTGCTCAGATCCACTACGAGGCCTTCCGCTCCAAGCAGCTCCTCGCGCTTAAGGAGAGCTCCTCCAAGGCTGCTCCTCAGTCTGCCGCTCCGAACGGCGTCTAATTTCCTCGACTCACGTTTGCTGGCTATCACTTAGGTCCTTCATTCGCTCGGTGTCTTGGTTGCCGTGCGGCTGGCTCGAGACGACTCGTACCGCGCGCGACGGTCGATTTTCTTTCCTTATCTATTCACTCGGACGTTGCGGCGGGCGCGGGCCAGATACCATCGCCCCTAGGCTTTTATCGCGCTCTCTTAAATCTCCTTTTGCTCCCCCTATAGGAAGGACGGGCGGTTTGCGTCCGTATCCGCCTACGTCGTTCATTCTTTGTCCTTCTGCTCTTTCGCGTCTAGTCTCTTTTGTCTTGTCTCCACCCTCCCTCGTCGTACCTTTCACTCTTTGTTCTCCTCTCCCCCCTCGTGTCTTAGTGTGTTCTTCTCTCCCTCCACCTCTCGTGTTCCATTCGCGGCTTGTCGTTCTCGTCTTTCTCGATATCGTCCGCGTGGATCAGACCGGTGAGGTCAAGCTCGGGTCCATCCGAATGGAATGGAGTCTCGTCCCCCTGAGGACGACGATGATAGCTTCTGCTGTTGCCAGCGTTGCTCCTAGACTTTGCCGTTCACCGCCTAAGGCTCTCCTTGCTCGGAACTGCGGCAATGCCTGATCGAACGAACAGGTGATCGAGACGCGCCGAGCACGAAGACTGCATGAAGACCAAGTTCTACTTACGCCTCGTCCCCACTTCCCCTGCGTACTTCAACTGACGCCGCCGACGCCGATGCACAACGCGTATGTGGAGGATGAAGATGGGGCGCCGGGTCCACAGCGGAAACGGACGTTTGAAATGATGGAGCGAGAGGAGGGGGGAGCGGTGACGACATCGACGTCAGCGAGAGGAGGCGGGGAGGACGGAACAGAGGAGGACGACGAGGAGGGGAGGTTTTTCGGAGGAGGTCTGACGGACGAGCAGGAAAAGATTTTCGAGATTCTCGATCGGGATGGGGGTGAAGGAGAGGTGAGTGTTCCGATGCCGTCACAGTTTGGGAGTTAGGAGAAGGGGAACCGAGGGTGCCGCTGTACCTTCGTCATCCGCTCCTTTTTCTTCGCCCCTCAGCCACAGTTTCACCTATGCCAACACTGGCACCTCTGCTTCTGTAATTGCCCTCTCTGATCTGATTTTTTTTCTTTGTTCAATTCGGTTCTCTTCCTCAGGCCCCGCAGATCGACCTGGCAGCGGTGCGAAGGATGCTGCTGCGCTTGGAGAGGGCCATCAACAAGAACCAGGAGCTGAGGGTAAAGTTTCCTGACGATCCTACCAAGTGCGTCTTTCCTACGCGTTTTGAACGGTCTCTACCTTTTAATTCTTTTTTGTTTGTCCGTTTGAGCAGGTTCAGTATTTGGAACCCCTCCGGCTGACACGCTCTTCGCTGTTCTCGGCTTCGTTCCCCTCAGGTTCATCGACTCGGAAGCGGACCTCTTCTCGATCCTCAAAGAGCTTTCTCTTCTCACCGTTGATCCGGATGCCTTTTACCCAGAGGCGATCAGGTTAGGTGCCGTCGCCAGCCTGACAGGGCTCATGTCCCACGAGAACGCAGACATTGCGATCGGCGTCGTGGAGGTCATCGAGGAGCTTACTGACGAGGACGTCGTAGGTGGGGAGGTGGGGGAGGAGGTCGAGGAGGCTGATGAGAGAGGAAGGCAGGGCCTTGGCAAACTGATTGAAGCGCTGGTGAGTTTTCATTTGAATGTTTCGCCCGTGCCGCTTTCTCCTCCCGGCACCTGACCTTTCCGTTGCGTATCTCCTGTCGTTCCCGATCATAGCTCGCAAATGCGTTGCTTGACCTGCTAGTAGCAAACCTAGCGCGTCTCTCACCGGACAACGAAGAAGACCGACAAGGGATCTACCACACCCTGGGAGTGATCGAGAATCTGCTCACTCACTCCCCGCAGCCCGTCTCCGCCTCCCTCGTCTCCGGTTCTTCCGCCACCTCTAGTTCCACTTCACTTGTGTCCTGGTTGCTGGACATGATCCGTCGTAAGGAGCCGGCGCCGGGTGGAGGTTGGGATCAGAACAAGGGGTACGCCAGCGAGGTGCTCAGCATGTTGTTGCAGTCTAGCAAAGAGGCCAGGGACAAGGCTCTGGATGCGGATGCCATGGACGCCGTGTTGCGCGTTCTCTCGGTGAGTGTGTCCTGCCCTCGAACAAGATGGCGTGGATTTGGATTTGACGGACGGACTTGACTTGGACCTTGATACGTCGATTTAGCAATTCCGCCGTCGAACACCAACGGACGCGGAGGAGCTCGAGTTCATGGAGAACGTGTTCAACGCTCTGTGTTCCTTGCTTTCTGAGCCGAAGGCCAAGAAGCTCTTTCTTGAGGGCGAGGGCGTGGAGTTGATGGTCATCACGATGAAGTGAGTTTGGCGCCTTGACGTTTAGATATGCGACGACGTGCTCCTGCCGCTGATCACTTTAATGCGCCCCACGTCTGGCTGGCCTCGTGCATCGGACAGGGAGAAGCACCTGGCTCGAATGCGCGCCATAAAAGTCCTCGACCACGCGCTGTCTGGTCCGCAGGGAGGGGTCAACTGCGAGCGCTTCGTCGAGGCCGTCGGTCTCAAGCCGTTCTTCAGCGCCTTTATGGGGAAGGTGGGTGTCATCTGTCTCGTTGTTTCTTGCTCTCCTCCCCTTTTCGGTGCCGAACGTTTTCCTCATTTTTTCTTCTTCTTCATCTCCCTTGCGATCGCTCCCGTCTGTGCAGGGCGTGAAAAAGGGGGACACGACGTATGAGGACGACGAGCACATGCTCGGCGTGCTCAGTTCGCTCCTCAATAACCTCGCCTCGGACTCTGCGCCTCGGCTGCGCGTGCTGGCCAAGTTTGTGGAGAAGGAGTACGAGAAGGTGGACCGGCTTTTGGAGATCCAGGAGGCCGTGGAGGCGAGGCTAAAGGCCACTGAAGCACGCATTGAGAGGGAGAGGAAGGTGAAGTGCCGTTGGTGGAGGTGGATGTTGAACGACCGGTTTCGCCGGCTTACACGCTCGTCTCTTCGCCTTTGTTGCGTTTCCACCCGTGTCAGCAAATGGAAGAAGAGGGCGAAGAGATTGGGGAGGATGAGGAGGATGTGTTTTACGCGCAGCGACTCGAGTCTGGCCTGTTCTCGCTCCAGATGACGGATTATGTGATGGCGTGGCTGTGTATGGAAGATGACGGCGTAAGTCGGGCCTTGTCGAGTGCCGCGTCGCCGCTCCGCTCCGCCCACGCTCGTCTCGTCTCTCTAACTGATCGTCCGTCCGTCTCGGCGTCCTCCCTCGTCCCTCCACTCCCGCCTCAGATCCTCTCGCACGTCAAGCTGCTCCTTTCCCGACGAGGCCGGTCGCTGAACGACGTGATCGAGGTGCTGAAAGAGTACTACGACAACATCGGCGACGAGACGGTCGCGGTGGGTGCGGAAGGGGAAGGGGGGGCGGGAGCAAAAGGGCTGCAGCAGAAGGAGATCGTCGTCGCCTTGGTGAATTACCTGTTGCAAGTGGCGTAGGGCGTAGGGGTGTATGGGCCTTCTGTCCGATCTGACTCTGGGTCGTGCTCGAGTGCCGTGTCGAGAGTCAATGCATTCTACACACACGCATAAGCATACGCATTTACACACGCATACACACAAGCGCCAACGCCGACGTCAACAACGTCTTTCCTGGTCGGCCGGTCGGTCGACTGTCCAACAGGAGCGCTGGTACACGGGCGCTTGACCTGGGCGACGTTGCGAGGGTGCTGCGAACGACAGATGTGCCGTGTGTATGTATGTACGTTCCGGAACCTCTCCGAGGCAAAACGTGGGCCTGATCGACGTCGCAGAGCACTCATCGCGTCCCGTCGCGTCGTCGTTGTAAAGAACGATAGAGACCACTGCGGTAGAGTTCGCTTGGCATCTACGCAACCTGCTCCACCGTCGACCTGTGCCTGCGCAGCGTTTCCATTTCGAGTCGTGCGTCTCGACATCGTTTCCATTTTCGTTCCGTTCTACTCTTCTACGTTGAGCTGCGAAAAGGCCACGCGTAACCCTAACCCGCCCCCGCTCGCTCGCCTCCCGCCGGCAGCTTTCTCTCGCCTCCTCTCCGGTTCTTGTTTTCTTTCCGCGCCGCCAAACGCTTCTTTCTTTCACTTGGTGCGCCTACCAGAGGGAAACAACGCACCGCATAAGTCGTGGGCGGAGCGACGATTGAGCTGATTGGGCGGGCCGTAGCCCACTGACGGACGATTGATTATCCATGCCAAGTTGATTCGGCCGCCATACATAGCACGAGCCACCAATTTCTTGCTAGCAGTCCGAGCGACCGACCGACGACGACTCGGCCGGCCACCCACTGTCCCGTCATAGTCCCATTCTAGTCAGTCTACCGCCGGCTCCTTTCGTACCACCTTCTATTTCCAATCTCGCTCTCGCCGCCTTTCGCTCCCTCCTTCCCTCTCTCGTCCCTCGTCCCCCATCCCGTCCCCGCTGACATCTTCCATCCTCCGACTCGACCACCGCCCGACCTCCTTCCACCCCCCACCACCACCTCCTGCCAACACCCTCCACGACCTGCTCGCGGCGACGACCGCCGCGCCCACCACGACCATCGCCCACTCACGCTCCCTTTCACCACCCTACTTCCCTTCCCTTCCCTTCCTCCGCTCCAACGATGCTTGCATCTTCTTCCAAGGCTGCGCTCGCGGCGCCCCTCCTTTCCCTTCTCCTCCTCACCTCCCTCCCCTCACTCTCTGCCGCCGCCCACCATCTCGACAAAAACGACACTGCCTCTCCCTCATCCAGCGCCAACTCGCCCGACGTGTCCGCACCGGCTGGAGGCGGCTCCGCCTCGAAGGGTTGGACCAGTCTTCCCCAGGTCGTCGGCGCCACGGTCGACTCCACCCTCGCCGTCGCCGCCGGCGCCGGTTTGAACCAGCCGGCCGACGCTGGAACGTTGCCCGTGCTGGTCAACTATAGGAGCCAGGGCGTCGACACGACCAAGGTCAAAAGGGCCATCCTTCAGGTGCGCCAGACCGACCGACGATGCCCTCTCGCCGCCCAGTGTAAGCGCTCAACTCTTCTCTTTTCCCTCACATGGATCGCCCTGCATCACCGTGTCTACAGGTCCACGACGTTTCCCGAGACCCGTGGGACTACTTCAACTTCGTCAACAGCTCCCTCGCCGATGCCGCCCAAAAGAACTCGGCCATCGACCCGACAGAGGTGTTCATCATGGTGAGCCAGCCGCCTCGGTCGACCGGCGTGGCTTTTGGATCAGTGCTGCCCATCTCACCCCCCTTCCTCCTCCCGTCTTTCCTCCAGTGCCCCGGCTTCTTCAATCAGCTCGACCATACCGCGTTCGCCAACATTCCGAACGCTCTCGCGTGGAAAGACCAAGGCTGGCTCGATGGTGACCCAGCTGTCATGCCCTCCGGCAGCCCTTCTCCCGCCGCCGCTCGGCGCTCCCTTCCTCTTTCTTCTCCTCTTCCCCTCCCGGCACGGCACCTCGGCGACACCGTTCGAGGCTGGCGCGGCCTCTTTTCTTCCCGGGCCCACCATGGCGCCGCGGCCGGCGGCGGGAGCCAGCCCGACGCGTTGGCCGGCAACAATGTCAGCAGTTTCGACGCTCTCGACGCCGGCGTCGCCTTCTTCGCCAACAAGACCGCGTTCCCCAACCTCAACACCATCGTCATCGCCGGCTTCTCCGCTGGCGCCCAGCTCGGTGAGTGGACTCTGACCGTCCCGCTATGCGATCGGCGAACCGGCATTGACGGGCTGACGTTACGGTACCGTTCCATCTCGGCTTGTAGTCCAACGCTACGCTCTCGTCGGTGTCGCTCCAACTCAAGCCATGGCGCAAAACGACAAGCTTTCTGTGTCCTTCTTCATCTCCGCCGCCGGCTCTTACGCTTGGTTGGACGACAAGCGTTCCTTGAGCACGAGCCAGTGCTCGAACAACTTTAACCAGTGGAAGTGAGTCAGCCTGCCGCTCTCGTCCGTCCGTCCGATTCGAAATCGGGGACGGGCTGTCGAGATGGTCAGGCGCGGCTATGGCTCGCTCACCTCCTTCGTACGTTCGTTCGTTTTCGCGCTCTCGAAAGGTATGGCTTCGAGAACTACACCATTGCATACGCTCAGGACATCGTTTTCGGCGGCCAGGCCAACTCGGATAACGGCTTGGCTGCCATCCAGCAATCGTTCGTCGGCAAGGTGGTCAACTATGCCTACGGTCTCAACGACACGGCGCCGCCCATCGACGTGTCGTGTGCCGCCCAGGCCCAAGGTTCGTCCCACGTCGCCCGAGGATTCAACTTTATCCAGTCGCTCAACGGCATGGCCGGCCAGAAGGGCTTCCCCAGTCGACAGACGCTCGACTGGGTGCCGGGCGTGGGCCACAACCCGCAAAAGGTGATCGACAGCGACGCCGCCCACCAGCGGTATTTCTACGACAACTGGAACGGAGACGGAACGGCGGCCGGCGGGGTGACGATCTTTAAGGGCGGCAACGCGAACACGTACCCGACCGCGGGCAACCCGCTGGACCAGGACCCGGCCCAGGCGGAGGGCGCGGACCCAGGGACGGGTGACGTGGGCCCGAGCGGGGGCAAGCACCAGGGCATCAACGCGGCGTCACTCCAGGTCGGCGCGCCGGTCGACTTGGTCCGTTGGAAGGCGTTGGCGTGGGCCTTGGCCGGGGCCATGGGCGTCGCGTTTGGGATGTAGGAGAGGACCGTTGGCCCGACCGTTCGTCCCCAGCTCGCCCGCCTCATCGGCGGTTCCTGTCGATCCGCGTTTCTCCGCTTCCGCTCACTGTATTATTCCCCCCTTTGGTCCCTTTCCTTTTCCAGGCCGGACCTCGCTCGACGTCTTTTCTCGTTTCTTTCTTTCTCGGCCTTGGAGCGAGCGAGCGTATCCCATTCTTTCTCTCGCTGCCGTTCGCGCTTTCCGTTCTCGCCTCGCTCTCTTCTTGTCTCTCCCTCTCTCGTCCTCACGCTCTTTTGCTCTTTCTCTCTTTCTTCATCAAGGCGTCATGATGAACCGGGTGGCCCGGGGGATCGATAGATGACGTCGGTCATTTCATTCTTTTCGCCGTGGCAGGCATTCCGTCTCTATGCCTATCCCATCCCATCCCATCCGTCCGATCGAGGCGCTGTTGGCGTTAATCACCGCCTGCCTACGTCGTCGCTGCCTACCTATCCCGTCCTCGTCGTCGTCCTATCTATCCTATCCCATCCTATCCTACCGTTCGCATTCGCCTATCCCAACCCAGATTGTGCCTTGCGTCTTGCTGCGAACGACGAGTTCGCGCCGACCGCGAACTGTGTCTACTACTTACGCTCGATGACGTCACGAGGGCGGTAGACGGAGAAGGGCGGGCGGGCGGCGGTCGGGTAAGTAACCCTACGGATGGGTGGGCGCTCGGATCGCGGCACATGGCGCGGCGTGGGCCGGGCGCGGGCGGCGGGAAGTAGGGCGGGTGGGGTCGTGTGGACGTGGACGTGGACGAATTGGGTGGGATGGGCGAGCAAATCGGACGGGAGAGAGAGAGAGAGAATGAGAGAAGTGTGTGTGTCTCTGTTCGCCACGAAAGTGTGTGGCGACGGACGAATGAAGAGGAAACGGGCGACTTGTCAGTTATTACGCTGCCGGTTTTGTAAAGTAAAGACGGCCGGGGCCTCCGTTTCGTTTCTCGTTCTTCGTCTCCTTGTCCTTCTCCTTCTCCGCCGAGTCGAGTGGAGTCGAGTCGTCGAGGTCGCCTTGTCGCACTTCACTTTACTTCACTTTACTTCACTTTACTTCACTTTACTTCACTTTACTTCACTTTACTTCACCTAACCTCCTGCTGCGCGACGCACACCCGGCCGACCGACCGTCGATCAACCGCCTCATCCGCCATCGTCGTCGCCTCGCTGTCGCTGTCGCCGTCACGATCGCCATCGCATCATCATCTCATCTCATCGCCATCGCCGTCGCCGTTCCCCTTCCCGTCCGTCCCACCACCCCTTCTCCTCTTCTCTCTCTCGTACGCACTTGAACAAACACCATCCCACACCACCGCTCCACTCCCACCTCCCTCCATCCGCCCACGCGCTACCCCCGCTCCCCCCGCTCGTCGGGACACTGCATGAAGCATTGGCCTCCTTCCCGCCACGACCACGCTCCTTCCAGTCCCAGTCCCAGTCCCAGTCCTAACCTCGCCGCCACCGACCCAACTCCAAGTCCCTCTCCGTCCGAGTCCCCCCCGAAAGCCTCCGCTTCGGTCCCCCACACCCTTCCCGCTCTAGCCCTCTTCTCAACCCCCGCCTCTTCCTCCCCCGCCTCCGGCTCCCTCTTCTTCAGGACCACCAAATCCCCCGCCTCCTCCTCACCCCATTCCCCTTCCCCATCCGCCCCACCGTCAGCGGCCAACGCCGGCACAGGAACGGCAACGGGAACGGCAACAGGAACGGCCTTTGCACTCGCAAGCGCCGTCAGATCGCAAGGCGTAGGAGGAGGAGGACCGAAGACGCGAAGGAAAAATAATAAGATTGCGCCGGAGGAGTTGACGTTGGATAAGCTGCTGACCGACAAGGAGAGGAAAATGGGTGAGTGGTTTGCTGGACTGGGTGGGTAGCCTTTTTTCTTTTTCTTTTTTTTTCCTTCTCTTCCATCTTGGCCGGAAATAGCCCTTCTTGTGCACAACTGATCTGGTACACCCCTTGTGAATGCGCACCTGCCCTCCCCAGCTTCGGTGAGGCGGAATGCGGCGGATGGGTGAGTGTCCGGCCCTGTCTTGCTCGGCGCAAGCGCGAACGACCGGTGCGCTCGCTCACCTTCTCTCCCTTCTCCGTCCCTTTCTTTTCTCTCCCAGCTCGCCCGACGCCAACGCAGAGTCAGAAACGATGACCACGGCCAAAGGCACCAACACGTACGGGGTGAGCCACCGCATGACGGCACCGCCTCCGCGCGCCGCCTCTTCCGTTTACATAGCTATGTACGATCTCTTTCCATTCTCAACCAATGCCCCCCTCGTCTTTCCTTCGCCTCCTCTTCCTTCTCTCTCTTCAGACCGTCAATCAGCACCCCATGCTCCCCGCCACTGCCGCCGTCGCCGCCGCGGCCAGCAAACTTCCCTTCCGAGTCGGCGTCTCCGAGGACCGCAACAAGCGATGGCGAAGGACGATGGAGGACGCCCACGCGTTCATCTACGATTTCGGAGGCGTCAAAGGTCAGGGTTTTTTTAGCGTTTTCGATGGCCATGCTGGAAAGCACGCTGCCGAGTGGTGTGGCAAGCATTTCCACGAGGTGAGCTAGTGCGACCGTTGATGGAAGACGACCGTCGGGGGCGCTCACCCCGTCCCTCTGCTTCTCCCACTCGGCAGTACCTCCTCCAAGCCGTCCGCGACTCGCCCTCCTCGCCTATCCCAGATCTCCTCAACGCAACCTTTCTCCAAGTCGACAAGACGCTCTCCCAGCTCGCCAAGGATGAGGGCACGAGCTCTGGATGCACCGCCGTGACCGCCTTTCTGCGCCTCGAGGACGAGGACGGCAACGCGGTCGCCGGACGCGGTGGCGTCGCTGCCGGCTACGCTTCTTCTTCTTCCGTAGCCGAGGACCCCTCCTCTTCGGCAGCGAGCACGCGGTCGGGCAAGAGCGGGAAAAGCGGAGCGGCGGAAGAGGGCGCCGCGGAGGCCGCATCGACGTCATCGAGCGGCGGCAACGGCGGCGGCGGGAATGGGGCGCCGGCGAAGAAGCGGAGCAGCCTGTTCGGCGGTCTGAGGGACAAGATGCGCTCCTCGCCATCGTCTCGCTCCGACGGGTCCATCTCGCTCTCCCCCTCTGGTTCCTCTTCGCCCCCCAACGACGACGACAAGACGCCCGCGCTCGCTGGAACTGGGCAGGGGCAAGACGTCAAGGCGGAGAAAGGACCGGACGGGTTGGTCGAGGTTCGGGTCGACGAGGGAAAAAAGGTCCGCAGAGTGCTTTACACCGCTAACGTCGGCGATGCGAGAGCCGTGTTGTGGTAAGCGCACCTCCGTCCCTCGGTCTGTCGAAGGCCGAGGCCGTGTGGCTCGCCGCGGTGACTCAGCCCTTCTTTCCTTTTCGCTCCGTATGGATGACCCGCAGTCGCTCTGGAAAGGCCGTTCGTTTGACGTACGACCACAAGGGAAGCGATGCACAGGAGGCCAAGCGGATCACCGACGCAGGAGGGTTCGTGATGAATAACCGCGTCAACGGTGAGCAAGTTGCCGCCCCGTGCGCGCGCCTTCTTGACCTTCTCATCTCACTCTGTTCGTCTTCCCTTCTCTTCTCTTCTCTTCTCTTCTCTTCTCTTCTCTTCTCTTCTCTTCTCTTCTCTTCTCTTCTCTTCTCTTCTCTTCTCTTCTCCTCTTCTCTTCAAAGGCGTCCTGGCCGTCACTCGCTCTCTCGGTGACTCGTCGATGAAGGAATTCGTCGTGGGCAGCCCGTACACAACCGAGACGGCACTCGGAGACGAGGATGATTTCTTGATCGTCGCGTGCGATGGGCTTTGGGACGTGACAGAGGACCAAGACGCGGTGGATCTCGTGCGCGCCGTCCAAGATCCCCAAGAGGCGAGCCGCATCCTTCTCAATCACGCCATGTCCAACTTTTCTACCGATAACACCAGCGTCCTCGTCGTGAGGTTTAACGCCGACGCCGGCCCAGCCACTGGCGGCTTTGACGATCCGAACGATACCGGTCGCGGCGGTCGCGCGGGGCCGGCGCCGGCGTCGGAGGTCGAGACGAGATGAACGTTGACGGCGTGTCCCTGTCTCCTGGCTCGCTTCCTTCCCCTTCTTTCTCGTCCCCTCCGGCTCCGTTCCTTTCCTGTCCCCGCGAACGATCACTCGGTCCACCGACCCGTCCATCGACATCGACACCACGTGCCCACGCCCGCGCGTCAACAGCATAACCACGTTCTCGGCTTTTTATCTCCCCCCCTCTTTCTCTTTATTCTTCTCCATCCCGCGCCGGTTCTCCTCCTCTCTTCCCGAGTGCGCTCAACAAGTCCATCCTCATCTCACTCTTGCGTCGCTTCGGTCGATGACCCTCCCGGCTTGCTTTCTCTAGACCTTTTTTTTTTTTCTTTTCATTCTACCCCCTCGACCTCACTTTTCATCGCTGGTCCCCCGTGTCGCGTTGCGTCCGAGTCTGGTTGAGTTTTCCCTGTCTATCCTCTTTTTATCTTTCTTTTTTTTTTCCCTTCTCCCACCAGACCCTCCACGGGTGCCTGCCTGCCTGCCTGCCTGCCTGCCTGCCGTCGATGTGATGTGTTCATAGGACCCCCGACCACTCACCCTCTTCCTAACCCTCTCGACTCGACTCGACTTGGCTTGATCGATCGCCCCCGATCCGATTCCGTATGCGTCGCTCGCCGTTTGATCGTGATCGCATTCCGATGCGTTAAATTATGTGGGGCTGCGTGGGAATGGAGAAAAAAAAAAGAAACACAAGTTCTCGCTCCGCGTTCGTGATCGCCCTGCCGCCGCTCTTTCTCTTCCCTTGCCTTCCTTCGAGCCCTTTGTCAAGTTTTGACTGAGCCTTGACTTGGGAAAACTCCGGGCTGTGAAAGCAAAAGAAATCAGTGGGCTCGTGCACGTGTCACACACGTCACGTCACGTCACAGGGCGCGCCGCGAATTTAATTAGCGAAGTCGTCGTCTAGTTTCGCCCCCCCCCTCCCCGGTCCTCTCTCTCTCTAACCACCGTATACAGAATAGAGCGGAGGTCCGTAGTGTCCGCTGCTCGTCTTAGGAGAGCACACCCCTTTTTGCGATTTTTCTCTCTCTCTTGTCGCGACGACCCACGCTGCGGTGGTGGCTGTTTTCTTTTTGTTCCTTTTTTTTTTTGTTCTTTTCCTTCTCCCTTCCCTCCCGCCCCCTCGTTTTACTTTGGAGACGTGATGGGAGAATACTATGACGTGGAGGTTCTCGATGTCATTGTCCGGCGGACGACGTCGATGACGATGACGATGACGGGCGATGGCACCGTTTGGGGTTGGTTTTAGCCGATAGCGTTGGGACGGCTCCGGGTGCCTCGTGTTCCTCCCTCAGGGTTGGACGTCGTTCTCGTTCACACTTACCAATGGTCGTTCCTATGGACGAAGGACGAAGGGGACCCGAAAGAAAAAAAAAAAAAAAAAAAAAAAAAGGATAAAAAGCGCTTCCTTCCCCCCCGCCCCTTCTCCTCATTTCGTCTTGATTTGTCCCCAAGTCCCCAGTCCCTCACGGCCTCGCCACCTACACCCATTCAGACTTCCCCAATGTTCACCACCCGTTTCCGCCTTCGGCCCGCCTTCCTTTTCACTTTCCTCGCCCTCTTCTCCCCGCTCGCTCTCTGATCGTCTTCGTCGCTCCGTCTCCTCCCGCCATCCACCGCGCCCCCGTCTTTGTCGGCGCGTACGTCGCCGCGATGTGCTTGCTCAGCAGGACGCTCGCCATGCTCCGTTACGGTCGTCGGGCCCGACGAGAGCCAGTCGGGACGATTCCCTGGTCACGGAGCATGGCGAGCGTCCTGCTGAGCAAGCACATCGCGGCGACGTACGCGCCGACAAAGACGGGGGCGCGGTGGATGGCGGGAGGAGACGGAGCGACGAAGACGATCAGAGAGCGAGCGGGGAGAAGAGGGCGAGGAAAGTGAAAAGGAAGGCGGGCCGAAGGCGGAAACGGTGATTTGGGAGGTTGTGAGGGCGCGTAAAACGGGGCGTGCCATCGTCCTGACCGTCGCGCTCTGGCTTCGCCCGTGGGGGAAGAGACGATATCTGGCGCCAAACCGCGCTGACTACCCGCACTTTCGACCGCCCATCGGTCGCGTTGTCGCTTCTGCTACTGCCGTTCCACCGCTCCCGCTTTCCGTCCTTCCCTGCGAAACGGGATCGAACCCTCGCCGGCATCGGAGCTGTTCGTCGTTCCCGGTCGACCACCGCGGCCGTCGGTTCTCGCGCTGGTATCGCTAGCCATGCGGTCGTGGCCCGCGAGGCCTGACTATGACTGCCCATAGACACTCATTTCAGCGTGTCGCCAGGTTAGTTAAAGTATTATGAGGCGCGAGGCAAAGTTTTCCCAGACAGTCGCGACAGGTACCATTCAGCGCCTTGCCTCTGCTCCCTGAAGGTCCCGCTGGAGTTCAGCCTTCGTGGAAGTGGGCACGTTCGGGACCTGTCCGTCTGGAACGAGGACACTAGGAATGAAGACCATCGGTCCTTCCACCATATCCCCCTCCAAATAGAAGTAGACCATCTACCCACCGCCCCACCCCCCCCCCGCCCCCCACTTTTCTCGTAGTCATCCTCTACCGTTTCCGTCTTCTGTACCACATGCTTTCTTGCAGTATAAACCCCATCAGAAATGACTCGAGGAATGCTCAGGTCTGGACACTAGCGTCAGCGAGGACGCCGCCGTGGATCTCAGGCGGTTGAGCTGATCAGCGTGCGGGCAGATGACGATGTGGGGAACATGTACGCCTAGGAAGGGGTCAGGAGAGGTCGCGTCGCTTTTCCCTTAGGAGAGCACCTCGTGAAAAATTCTCTCTTATCGCCTCCACCACAACCTGTGTTGTCATTCGTTCCTTCATTCGTATGTATCTGACGTGATGATCAGGCGAGCAAAGACACGACCGTCTGTATTTTTGTTTGTTTGCGGAGAAGCTTACCCGCGAAGCCACAATAGCCCCTCCCTCCCTCCCCCCCCCA